>JH598096.1:0-19420 GCA_000173235.2 Hyaloperonospora arabidopsidis Emoy2
GCTTCTTTTGCTTCCACTGCTGCTACTTTTGCATCGTCTGGTGACGGCCGGACGGTAGCCACAGACAACGTCTCATCGTCTTCAGCTGCCCAGTCCCCGGGCTTTGGCGAGCGGAACATCGTTTTCTTTTGTCTCTCTCACTTAGAATACAACCCACGAGAGGAAGTCACGTGATTGGCGTTGCTTGCGTCGACTTTAGGGATCCGTTCAGATTTTATCAAGTTCAGGATAAAACGGTTTTATACATTTGAAAATACGTTTTGTATTAAAAGTAAAAAAACATCTATCAAACGCTTTTATTCGGGAAATGGGAAAAGGGCGGGACGGCGATCACTGTTCAGTCGTCAACAATATCGATCTAGTTGTCGCTAAACAATAGGAAGTCGAGAACATTATCAGGTAGTTTCATGTCGCGCAGATGACTCGCCAAGAGGTCCTGTTCGACCAGCTCCGAGTCGTCGAGTATTTCATCGACAGGACGATGTGCCTACCATTGTCGTCTGCTCCACCATTGTCGTGTTCGCGTCAGACAGACCATAACAGGTCTTTGTCAAAGAACAGAACAGTTTTGAAGTGTTCAGATCTGTTCCGTAGAGAGGAATTGAAGCCGGAACAGATATGTTAGAACATCTGCTGATTGGGAGGTAGGACACGCCACGAAGTCGCGCTGTCGTATGCCACAGCAACTTGACGTTCGATAATGCCTCTTTCAGCAAAGTTTTTTTTTACCGGTGTCGACTTGTTCGTGCTGCAAATGAGACTGGTTCCAGTGCACTGCGTCACGTAAATGCGGAACTGATTGGAGATAATGTGTTGCAGCAAATTTAGCACAAATATACGGTGATTATCTTTGCTTGCTGTACGAGGTAAGCAAGCAGTAACATGATCAGTTTGCGATAATGTGTCTCCATCGTATCTCACGCAACAATGTTCTTGATTCTGAATACGAGCCAAAGAGGTACAAGGTGTGAATGGGCATTTGACGACGCTGTACAAAGAGCTCTTGGGGCGTCACAGACCTGCCGGGCCAACGGCGAGGAAAAAAATTCAACGTCGATAAGCGACAGAGGATATAGCGTCGGTCCAGCATTAATAATGGAATGGCGAATCAAATCGCCATTTTGGTAAAGAGATTGGAATGAATTTGGCAGCTGCTTGCAAGGTGGAATTGCAAGTATCATATGCCTAACTGAAGCATGACATAACTATGACTGATTATAGATGACGATCAAGATCGAAGAAAAAATACAACTGACAAATGTCCAGTGCGATATATCGGAGAATCTTTCTACAATCCGCGACCCATGGATTGCGTATCATTGGGTATACCAGGTGTATAAATACGGTAAGAACACATGGTAATTGCTTAATCGACACGCGACATGAGTCAGTTAAGGATATGTGTAATCATGGATGATACGCGATTGCGATCCCAAGATTCTCGATAACACGAAGAAGAGATCGCAAGACGTTTTGCGGAGTACGTAACTGATATGTACCACATTACGGATGATACGCGATCACGATACCGTAATCTGCGACCTGTGGATCCACGATCTATGTTTTGCAATCCATCCGTTTATGCACCTGATGTGGACCACATGTTACAAGGGGATGATTATCATGAAGGTAAGACGCGTGGCATCGTATCCTGAAATGAAGATATGCGTTTTCGTAGGTTTAAGGTTTTGGTAGGTTAACATCAAACAGATTTCAAATTAGTTCTAAACACACGGGTCAACTTATCTCTCGGGCTGGATGTTTTAGCCTTTCGACGTAAAGAAAGTTTGAATACTGTAATCAAGTGATATCCCCAGATTACTTGGCTGGGGGTCAAGAAACCTCCAGCCAATCCCAACTACGGTAGGACGCAGCATCAAAGTAAAGGACACGGTTCAAGATCGCGAGACGGCTCAAGTGGTCAAAAAAAAGGTCAAGCGGATCAAGTATCTACATTTGGACAAGGCAATCTCAAGGGAGATTCGCGCAACTCGAATCAAGTCCCCCAGGAAGACCGCGATCGCGTAAAAATTTCCACGTGATCGCCCACCCCATTCCAACTCAGTCAGCTTTCCCCTCAACACGAGTCCACCGAAAAGAGTTGAACCCGCTCTACTGACGGGTACATAATGTGAGGATGGAAACAAGCACGCAAACGGAGAACCCCCTCTGAAAGTTGGTCGTCTGGTCGCTAGAGGATAGTCGGTATCGCATCGGCAGCTTTGCGAACCCACTCCACCACACCCTTATGAGTTAGCTGGCCGCAGTGGAGTACAGGAACACACCACCGTTACCTGCGCCGACAAAGAACTCTTGGCCAAGTAGAATAAGCACTGGTACTCGCGGTAACAGTGAAGGAGCAGACGCAATGGAAATTGATGAAGTATGAGACAATTTTGGATGGAAGACCAGAATACGGAAAGAGGGTCAGCGTACTGAGCGGCGTTGCTTTGAGACAAGAGAAGCAGCGTCACTGCGAATATTACAGGCAAGCAGAAGAACGTCACAGAAGACGAGATGCAAGCGTGCCTGCATGAGGACCATGTCCAAGACCATCGGGGGCAGAGGAAAGAGTACGCGCTGCATGGCAGCATGTACCATGAAGCCAACTGCCCAAGCGCATCAAACGGCTGCATAAAATGAATAAGCGGTTGTTTAGGCTCGAGAGACGGCAGTAATACACGGAAAGTATACAACTGAGAGAAACGAACTTCTGCGACAGCACAAAGTTCAGGCAAATGTCGTAAGGAGCCGGGAAGCCACCCTGGAGAGGCAGAGAGCACTAGCCGAAAGGACAAGAAGAGCACAAGTTAATCTTGAATCACAGTTTGATGCAGAAGAACAGGCCAAGCGTGAGGTAAAGTTGACGGACACACAGATAGAGCAGCAAATCAAGGAGGCTGAAGAAAGAGGGTTCAGGAGAAAAACGGTTGTCAAGCGAGAAAAAGTATCCACGTCAGCCACTGACCCTCAAGTTTCTCTGATACCTGTTCTGTAACCAAAGAAAGACCCATCATTTAAGAGACAAGACGCCGACGATCGAATCCATCTGATGGGGTCCCCAGGAACTTTTCGCTGTCGAGAAGACCCCGCTGGATTTTCTTACCAGTTTTCAAACCCCCCAACGTCCGCCATCACTACAGTCTCTTCATATCATGACGAATGATGACAATATGCAGCAACATACTAATGCTTCGCTTATCAGGTTTTACAGGCTGACTGGCAAACAAGTGCGGACACTACGTCCCTATGAAGCAGCTGAGAAATTGTCATGCTGACTCATAGGTTGCAAAAATACCGCAGTGTACATAGTCTGTGAGTATCCATGCACACAAGCGCCCTGCAGTCAATGATTTACACTGGAGTGGTGAAAGCACGGACTACCGTGAGGTGACAAGGTAGCAAAGCCATTGTTTTAGCCGCAAGTACCTAATAAAACCCTAAGGGCTTTGCCTACGCTTGTAAAACCGTTTCACAGCGTCACCCATGCCCAAGGACCAAATTCGACAGCATGCGGTTCGTGCTTTTAGTTGCACCTGTGGAGCGAAATGCGTCGGTAATCCGTAAAAAAAATTGTCCAGCATCGAGCGTATATAGATACTGATAGATCGATCTTTGACAGAAACATCATCTCGAACAGTAGGAACAAACACTTTGTCCCACTATCTAGCAAGTTTGATGTTATTTCGTTGTTCTTTGCAGACTAGTTTCATTCAAGGATGAACAGAGGAAACGTTTTTGTGAAATTACCTGTGTCTTTTTGAATGCTGCATGAGCACTGTCAACTTTTGGTATGAGGAATTTTCCAAAATGCAGCACAAAATTGTAGGGTATACACCTGCTACTTTCAACGTAATCAGGCACATTATTGGAATATGCCCTCTCTTATCATGCCACTCTTCTTTTTTACATCGGTCTTGGTTAACTCATATTCATGACTAGCGCGACCACATCTTCAACATACAGGAAACGTTCACTGGGTACCTCCCTCTACCCCAATGGAAGAATAAACTCTTATGTGGCAGTCACTGATATCGCTTTGTATTTGTCTACAGCAAAGTTGATAGTGAGCTTGGGAAAATCTGCACCAAAAGCATTTATCACGGCCTGGTCAACATCGGTAAGAATAACTCCGGGATTGATGATAATGCTCTGTTCTTAACGAATCTGAAGAATCCATATCATGTCCACTTGTGTCGCGCTCTAAGGGAAGCAAATGCCAATGTGTACGGAACATTTGTACTGGGTGGTGAAATCACATGATGCATGCCTGCTCCATATTTGTTCGTGTGGTGTGTTTCGTTTAACTGCTCCACATATCTATGGCGTTATTCCAAAAGCACCTGAGGGATGCTACTAGAAATTACAAGCAAGTGAGTAATTTGTAATTCCGAAGAAAATTTTGTTGTAAAAAACCCCTCAATGTCAGGAATTCCACCTCTCTGCTTTGACGATATTTTTACGCATATTCATGATGTCCAATGCAATCAATCCACACAACCGATTATACTTAGCCTCGAGATTCTCGAGCATCGATGAAGAAATTGTCCGGGCTTTAATAAAAAATTAATAACAAACACGGCAGCGTGACGCACACTAGGGTGATGACATATATTATGTATTGGGGGTTGGTTATGCTACCCATCCACGGCAATTTACTAAGTGATACCGCATAAGTCGATTCCAGACGACTATCGCAACTGTTAAACGACTCCGGGGGTTTCTTTAATTACGCGATCGTTGCTGCCAGATTTATCGTTGCCACAGAGGATGTAGTAAGTCTTCCTAAACAATTTTGCAGTCTGGATTCTGACTTTATCCGCCGCTCTCTTCTGATTATGTTGCTTCTTTATCTTAGGCACGAATCCTCTGTAACCACAGCCTTTTTCTAAGAGCTTTAAAAAGCAGCGTCGGGGCTTACAAATCTTGGACCATTAAGTGGTCATGCAGCTTGTCTTTCTTGGTGTACAAGAGGTAATTCATGGGTGGCTAAAGTGTCCGGTTCCGCTTTCTTCTCCGGGTCCAGACCAGCTTAATTATCGGCATTCTGCATTGACTATTTGATTGGTGTCCATATGGTCTTTCACTTCGCCCTTCAACGACTAAACTGGAGATCGATGTCGTCACCATGAGCAATAGACGATTTATGTAACGGGGCACACTTTATTCAACTAACTGAATAAACCTTGCACTGCTGACAGTGCAAGGGTGTGTGCGTCCGACTACCTCACGTACACGTGCGTGCAGAGGAAGATTGCTATACGGAGTAAGATTACTCAGTAAAGGTAAAAAGTAGAACTGTACTTAGTATAGTTAACCATTTTAATAAATCCCTATTTGACTTCATTTAACTATGTCTAAATACAAACATGTATTGTAACTATCTGCGCACCACTCATTGCGTGATTCTGTCGTGGCTAGACTTTATTGGTTGATATCTCGATCCTTTAACATCCAATGAGCAGTGTGTTACATCTGCGAGGCAATATTATCTATTAGGATAATACTGTGAGAATATTGTGTTTGTCCTAACGCAATATTCGTACTTGATAATTACCTTATGTAAATTATCATGTAACGGGGGCACACTGTTACATCACCATCCCCCCTAACCATCAGTCACATTAGTGACTGATTGATGATTGAATGACTCTTTTGGGTGGCTCTGGGACAGGGAAGCACTTGTTGGCCAATCCATCCATTCTTCATTCTCATCGCATGGTTAACAAGTCCATGCGGTGTGCAGCCAAAGCTGCCGAGTACGCAGCCATGAGACTCCGCTCTGCTGCCGCAGGGGAGACAGGATCACCCGAAGCAGCTGACGTAAGTTCTTCTGCTGCTTCCGCAACTCAGCCTGCAGCAGTCGCACGCGGTGATGCACCGCGTGACATCGGAGATTATGAGCTTGAGCTCATATACTCTGGCGAGTCTGACGGTAAAACCGACTCGAAGGAGGCGAAAGCCAAGGAAGAGCCAGATTTGGCTAAACCGGAGCCGATTAAGTCGGCTTCTCGAAGCGCTTTAAGCCTTGAGGATCGTCGTGACATCTTCGAATCCGACGAGTCCGACCCTCCGTCTCCGGGACGGAGTCGTTCTACCGAAAGCGAGTTAAGCCATCGGAACGACTGTGACGGTGATGCAATCATGCATCATAGTCCGAGTGATCGGGATGATCCTGGTGTCGGTACTTCTATTTTTCACCAGACAAGAGACTGTGGATCGCAACATCTTGCGTGTTGCTCCCGAGAAGAAGCCGTGGCTACCTCCACAGAGAGTGTTGGCTCGTCCGTCTGACACGGCGAGTGATCGTTATCGAATAAAGTTATTCGATTCATCAAAGCTTCATAAGCTTGATCCTAGTGCGAGTAACTTTCGCACTGAATATGATTTCTTCATCGATGCGTTCTTCAAGCATCGATGGTACAGTGGGAGTCACAAGCGTGATGGTCCCTCATTGATTCAGGCATGGAACGCTTTCATCCACAACGTTGGTGAGATTGGGCGTGATGCCTGGCTAGACAAGCTATTGCTAGCTCGAAATCGTTTTGAGAAACGGACCTCTACTGGTGCACGTTTCAAACTGCATCGGTTGTCAAGAGATGCCGGGCTACCATGCCTCTCTTGGGGTGATGCGTGCCAAAGTTGTGTGAATAACTTGGCACGAGCTCCAAAGGAAGCGTACTCGATGTAACCCCTGGTGGAGGGTACGTGTCACTCAAGAGATGTGCGAGGGAATAGCTAATTTGCAATCCCTCTACAAGCGCGCTGGGCGTTCGTTTCCCGATGGGCCTTCTTCGGCATCGAATGCACCTTGTCGTACTGCTCGACAAGGCCCAAAACATCAACCAACAGTTGAGAGAGAGGCTACAAACTATCTGCCGAGAGTGGATACCCGCGCCACCGGAAGAGGTAACTCGTCCGACGCCCCTTCACATCGCGGTGGTTCAACAGGCGTTCCACGAGGAAGCGTTGGCCACCGCGCGCATCAATCAATGGATGAGGCGGAGGAGGAAACACGTTCTCAGACGGGTTTGCAGGTTCAGTCTGATACTGTGAGCCAGTTCGAGCGCGTAACATGTGAGTTGCGCGAGGACCTCGAGCACGAGAGGAGCAGACGTTTGGATCTGGTCGACAATGTGACACGTCTCTCCTCGTAACGGGAGAGAGATCGATCAGATTTTGATTTTGCTCAGCATGAGAACGAGCGGACTCAGCGTTCTCTTCGCGACGAGCTAGTGGAAGCTCGTCAGGGTATCTCTCTACTTCGCGGGGAGATATCCGAACTTCAGACTCGGGCTGATAGTCAGCACCGCGAGCACAAGTATCTCTTGGAGATGCTTGAGCGCAAGAGATTTCTTCACTGGAAGAAGTCCCGTACTGGTGATACGGCCTAAGGCGACCGACGTAGAGCGTAGGATGCGTGCGCATCTTACGTGACAGTTCAATCGTGTATGCGTTGCCTCTGCGGCGCAGCACACGAAATGGACCGATGAACTTGGGTAGTAACTTGTTACTACCCACGTTAGTCACTATGTGTCAAGGTAAGTTTACCGTAGATAGTAGGACTAGGTCACCTTCATTGAATGAAAGAACATTTGCCCTTCCATTCTTGTCTGCGTTTTTCTTTTGTCGGTCCACTGCTTCAGCAACGGAATCTTGCACGAAACGGACAACCGTTTCGCGAGCCAGTATGAATTCATCTGCTGACTCGCTGTCTTTGGCTGTAGTGCGCTTGAAACGTACTGTGGCAAGATCAATGACCTAGGTAGTAATAGCATCCTCGCTATTACTTTCCTCTTCTTCACCGAAGTCGATGTGATCGACATCGGCGTCATACGTAGTGACCTCGTGGTCAGTACGTGATGAGTGAGAGACGAGTTGGCGTTCGCTCGAATGATTCCCTCCCCCCTCAAACTAGAGTTACACTTTAAGAAGGTGGGTAGGCGTGGGTGGCGCAAGCCATTCACGAAGAACGGTGTATGCTTCGTCGATGCACGCACCGAGTTGTTGATGGCGAATTCCACCATTGGCAAGAATTCGCTCCAATTCGTAAACAAATGGACATAACCCCGAAGGATTTCCTCAAGAACGCGGTTTGCACGTTTTGTCTGACCATCTGTTTCAGGATGGTCAGAGGTCGACATCTGAAGGCGCGTTCCGAGTGTTTTGAACACGGATCGCCAGAATTCAGCAGTGAATCGTGGGTCTCGATCAGAGACGAGTTCACGAGGCAACCCATGAAGACGAAAGATCGTGTCAATAAAAACACGAGAACATGCTGATGCATTGATGGATTCAGGCACAGCGACCAGGTGTACCATTTTACTGAATCTATCAACGAACACAAGAATATCTGTACTCTTGTGTGGTTCTGCGGGGAATCCAAAGACAAAGTCCATTGAGACTGATTCTCAGCATTCTGCCGGAATGGGCAAGGGTTGCAACGGCGCACGAAGTGAAGGACCTGCCTTCACTCGTTGACATACTTCGCATGCGCGGACGTACTTTTGCACGAACTGATACTGGCGGGGCCAGTAAAAGTCGCGACTAACTGTGATATATGTCTTCTCTCGACCACGATGTCCACCAGTAGATGCATCGTGCTACTCATACATGATGCGCAGTCGCAGGTCACTATGGTCCGGTACGACGACACGAGGCGTGTCGCCGGCAACGGCTGTATACTTCAGTAAGCCATTGTGGACTGTATATCTATCCGTGGAGGATCGATATACTGGAGAACCTTCTAAGGGATTGACGGGATGGTTGCGAGAGATGATCCATCAAACGCACCATCGCCGGATCGTACGCCTTGCGTATGTCTTCGAATAAGGTTGACGACGGGACACTCAACGTCAACACCGCGACAGTGGTCGGACCAGTGTTGGGTTACGCAGCCGGTTCGAAATCGGTCCGGCGTGACAGAGCATCAGCGACGACATTCAGTCGTCCTGACTTATATTTCACGGAGAAGTTATACTCCGCGAAGAACAACAGCCACCCCGCCACTCGTTGCGAGAGGTGTGGACTGCTAACGACCGTGCGTAAGGAAGCATGGTCCGTGTAAACGATGAAGGGTCTATCGCCTAGCAGGTAGACCCTGAACTTCGCCAAAGCATACTTCATGGCAAGGGGTTCCTTGTCATGGACGGGGTACTTGTGCTCAGCCGGTTTCAGCTGACGTGACTGATAGCAGACGACACGCTCAGCACCGTCTGTGTCGTACTGCATTAGTGCACATCCGATGGCAAAATCACTTGCATCGCAGACCACATGAAAGGGTCTGTCTTGGTCTGCAATCGCCAAAACTGGCGAGCGTATCAAGCTTTGCTTGATACCTTCGAATGAGCGCTGACAATGAGCACTCCATGCCCACTTCTCATTTTTTTTCAACAAACGAGAGAGATGAACAGTCATCTCAGTGTAATTGTGCGAGTATTTGTGCAAATACGCCGCTAGGCCAAGGAACTTTCGAAGCCCTTTTATGTCGGTAGGCACCGGCCAGTCAGTGATCGCCTTGATCTTTTCCGGATCGGGCCGGACGCCGTGCTTACCCACGATACATCCAAGAAGTGGTATTTCTCTTGCAGCAAATATACACTTCTTGAGGTTGGCGTATAACTTATGCTCACGCATCAGTGTAAGAACTTTCCGAACGTGGAGTCGGTGGACTTCCAAATCCTTCTGTCCATCCATAGCCCGGCTATGGACGAACACGTCATCGAAAAAGCTGGGTGCAAATTCTCGCACAGATCTCAACAGATTCGTAACACATCTGTTGAACGTAGCGGGGGCATTACTCAGCCCTTGTGGCATTACAAGACACCCCCAAAGCATACCGCTTGGGGTGCTCACTGCTGTATAAGGAATGTCCTTTTCACTCATAAGGATCTGATAGAACCCATCCATCAGATCCATCGATGAAAAGATGGTACTTCTTGACATACCACCTATAATGACATCCTTTCTTGGTATCGGCGTTTGAGCCGGTACAGTGGCAGCATTCAACTTGTTGAAGGCATGTACTATCCGCCATCCTCCTGTGGCCTTTCGGACATAGAAGGTAGGAGATCTATGTGGGGAATTAGGTTCTCTCGTATGGTCCGCTGCCAAGCGATCGGCAAAGAATTTGTCAATAGCTAGTACTTGTTCACGAGGCAATGGCCATTGCTTCATAACACAATACTTTGACCCTGGTTTCAGGTCTACCTCGTGACGAGTACCCTTATCCTTGGGTAGCTCGCACGGCACTGTTTATGGGAACACATCCCTGAATTCCGTCAAATCATCATAGAGAGGATTTGTCTTGAGCGATTCCCACGATTGGGATGTATATCGCTCAATCCGAGTCCTCTCATCAAGGACACTCTCGTCCATTGATGAGCTACTGAAAATCCTTTCGTTCTCAGCGAATACCATTGCCGACCGAATATCGGTTTACTCGTAATCCGCGACGAGTACGCAAATCTGCTTGACTTTTCCACTACGCATATCACGCAAGAACATTTTCTGTTCGAGCGTGGGCAATCGAGTGATCTCCGAAGTTGTTTTCGGAGGCGCGATCAGATTAAGTTTGTAAGTTCCTATACTTGATCCGTCATTGACTAGGACATTTAATGTCTATGTTGTCTCCTGGGAACTTATTTCCACAGTTGGGTGGGGACTTATTCCCTCATTAGCCTTTTTGGGCTATCCTATCATCTGACACGAGTGGAATTGCTCCCTCGTTATCCTCTGGTGGTGGTTGCGCTACCGCGGCCAGGTCTTCTACGTGCGATTCTCCAATCGCACTAAGATCATCGTGTTGCCAATCATTGGCAATCGGTTCATTTTCACTTGGGTGTCGACCGTTAGGAGGACACCCATGCCCCAGTCCACTCGACTTATTCGGGTGGTGGGCCTTCGGCGCGACCTGCATCTCAATGCAGTCGCCGGAATCTGACTTCATGGTGTAGTGATCAGCCACTCCATGGCCATGTGCAGTCGTACTAAAGACCGAACCACACGCGAGGCCATCGCACTCGCTCGTAGTACACCCACAAGTTAGTGAGCGCTCCATGGAGTTCATCAGATGGTCATCTGGTGAACAAGTGACAGGCATATCGACTGTTTGTCGATGCCAGCTGACCTGTGGATCGTACCTTCTGAGCCACGGCAGTCCAAGAATAACATTAAATTTGTCATCCAAGTCCAATATGTGAAGTCATCATTATATTGGACCCCCTATAGTGTATAGGTAATACCCACTACACGTTTCATCACTGTTACGGATGCGCCTGTTGCGAGGCGCACCATCATCCTCTTTGGAGGGATCTCGCGTTCGATACATTTGAGCTCGCTGTTGTCTAGCTATTGGCATCGTACAAAGTTGTTCGACGCCTCACAATCGACTAGGGCTGGAAGCGACATATTTCGTGTCACTTCGAGTTTCAAGGTAATGAGGGAAACCTCATTACCAGAAGCAGCAAACACAATGATTGAGTGTTGGGAGCAACTTTCGTCAAGAGGCCTGCAAACTCGCTCGACGTTGCTGGATCAGTAGGGTGCTCCGCACCTACTGACCCTGACCGTTTTTTTGGCTGTCCGTTTCGTTGATGCGTCTTCGCATCAACGTCGGACCCACGCCTTGGGCCCCGCTTGGCCGCTTGGCGGTTATTGTTTTCTGTGGTACGTGGTACCGCGCTCGGGGCACTGCTTTCACATGCATAGTGCCCTGTCTTCTGACATATATTGCATTTTGCAATTTCTTGTAATTGTTAACACGAGAGCTCTCGTTCCTCGCGTTACAGAGGTTCATTGGTTCTGGGCCTCCATTTTCCTGTCGTCTTGACGGACGATAAGAATTCGAATTCGTGTGAGCCTGTTTCACGCTGTAGTCCTCCTGTTCCGCAACCCTTATCGCCTCTTCCAGGGTGTTGAATTCCATCCGGAACAGGTAGGTTTTGACAGGACCATCAGTCAGACCCTGCATGAACAACGTAATCAACGTTTGTTGATTCAGTGGTTCGACTGTTATGCAACTGGTAAGGTGACGTATGTACTGAACGTACGAGTGTACGTCACGTTTACCTTGCTTGATTCTCAGGAGTTCAGAGCGATCCCTAAACTCCGCTCGAGGCGGCTCAAATGTTTGCCTAAGCAGGGAATTGAAGACTTCATACGACCCAAAGACATATGGGTCGTGTAACTTCAGGCCCAAGGCCCACGTCTTTGCACGCCCTGCAAAGTTCGATTGAGCAAATGCGATCTGCATTTGCTCAACGTCGATGTGGCGAGTCTTTATGGCATCGTCTAGTTCCACGAACCATCTCAACAGAGAGTCTTCGTCGGCTCCCTTGTACTTTGAGATGTCAATCTTTAGAGTCTCGGGACGATGTGTATACGTCGACCCGGTAGCAGTGGCCTGCTGCTGTCTCAACAGTTTCAAACTGTTGAGCACTACGCAATATTCATATTTAATAATTACCTTATGTAAATTATCATGTAACGGAGGCACCCCGTTACAATTTAATTTGACTCTAAATGAATTTTCATACGTGTCCTTCATGTTCGCTACTGTAGTTCGCTCCAGTACTGGCCACATACAGTGTCGACTCTCTACCAAAATTCGACACGTCAGGTCGCATCAACCTCGGACTGTTGGGCATACCTGGTCGAACGATCGGTGTCTAGCTTACGATTCTCCATTTAGAGATCTAAAATAAATAGTAATATAACTCGTGACAAGATTCAATGAAGGTAAATTGTAGGCTTTACAGAACCATACCTTGGCTAGGGCCTGTCTTACGATAGTGCAGTACCTTGGCTCGGACTTGCCTCGGTTTATGAGTCCAAACGCTAATACATAACGTTTAGCGATGTCAGAACAGGGAGAAGACGGTCGCCTTAAAATACGATACGTTTGTATTGCACGCAATATACGGTGTTATGTACCACTGTCAATCTGCCATCGGTCAAGCCGACCGCAAATCACGACTAAAAAGTCTGATTATATGTATTTGTGTAGTTGGAGCTACACTTATACACAGGTAGTCTTCCGGATGGAGATGTTTAACGCCATTCGTATTCAAATATGTTTCTTAGAGCAAAGATCAATCGGATAAACACCGAGCAAATATTATTCATCAAATTGACCAATCAAAATATGTTGTAGCGATTGTTCGCTTAACGGAATTATATGAGATTGACTGACCCTAACTGGGAGTAAATTTAATAATTTCCTATTATATTATGTAATTATGGTATTGTATAACGGAATTGTTAGGTTCACTCCCTTTTCATCTAGATATACTTCTCTTGCCCCTTCAGTAAACACTCGTTATGATAAATTTTGATTGGTCAACTTATATGTGTTAGCTTATCCTCGTTGCCATTAACTTTCATTATTAGCGATTGGTTCATATGGTTTATTCTACAGTATTGACACTGTTCACATTTACTGTACCAACTAAAAATAAATAGGAATATTTATATTCGCAACAAAATAAAATTATAGACGACAAGTCGAGGGCTAAATGTAGCACCAAATGAATATATATATTGTATACATATGCAAAGATATAAAAACAAAAGAATGGACCAATTAATTAGAAACGGAACATTAACTCATGTACGTGTACCATCCGCACAACCACGCACATGAATATCTGGAATCTTTTTAATGTATCCACGTAACACTTTACTCGACAGAGCTTCGAATGCATTTGTTTATATGTTACAAACTTGCTTTGTCGTAGATAGGTCAGCATGCAAAGTAAGGACATATACCATGCTTCCTATGGTTCCCGCTTATTCCGTTCCGGTCCAAAAGTGTAAATATATCGATATGACTGTTGCACGACAAGAAAAAGGCAACAAAGTAAATAAATGATTGCAATGATCAGATCGTCACCATCGATACCACCCATACGTAGATTTTTCAGACGATCGCGACACTCCAACAGAATCGTGCGCTTTGTCAGATAACATTTTTGCGTGTTCGACGGCAAAATTAATAAATTCAGAACAATGCTGGAGCTTCATCTTGTTGCGCACCTATTGACAATCGCATAGTTTCTTCCTGCAAGAATTTAGATTACACGAAGTGGCAGAAGCACGTAGCACATAATGCTATCAGCACCTCCTCTAGAAAGTACGCATTGGCTCCGTGGCACCTGCACTCAGACGCAAACACCAAGTGAATCTTCGACTTGGGGTAAAGTGTAGAACACTCGAGGAAACTTTAAGCCACGTACACGTCTTCGTGAAAGTGTAGCCCCTTTTGATTGTAATACCCTTGTTGATGTTGTATCTGAGATCGTGCGGCCGTTTGAAAAGCTGACCAACAACTATAATACGGTGCTCGTGAGTGAAATGTCCGTTTAATATTGCCGCGCTGTTCGGCAGCTATACGTTCAGCGTAAACTCTCTTAACTGTAAACGTCTTGACAAACATCTACATACCAATGCTCATATAGAGCTTTCAGGATGTTTTTCGATGTGAACCTGAGCAACTGTATATAAGTACGATTTCGTACGGGTAGTATACATGCGCGATATATTTCAATTTTTAAATGAATTGTACACTTTAATATCATATTGATATATTTAATATTTAATATTGCTATTCTATTTATTTGGTATTTTAAGAAAATTGTTAGACTCACTCTCTTTTGGTTATTTTCACCCCATTTTCATTTAAGTATACAAGGGGCTGTAGAATTTGGTTACTCAACAGTAAAGCGTAAGATATACCACTTCTGCTACTTTTCCACGATTAGCGGTCATGCTTAGAATGATTCAATTGACATACTCCGTATAATACACACAACAAATTTTCCATAATTAGGCACCCAAATCCACTGTTAAGGTCGTATCTTATGCAATAGTTTGACGATGTGAAGATGAGGCATTCAAATTACCTGTCTGTGTATGTGTCGTTTATTACAGGAAAGAATTAAATTGGATCTAAGTTTAACTCTCTTCGAATAAGCATTACACGGCCAGCGGTGATTCTTATGTACTAGATCCTATTACTCTCTTGGTTTTCTATTCGTTTAGTATCTTAGGAAACAATTCGTCGTAAAATCGTGGTATCTAAAATAAGGTGCAAATTTGCAAAGCTACGTATCCTTAGCCAATAGCATAAACTTATAGATGGAGGCAGTATTTTCACGACTTTTATAATTGGCTTTTGGATAAGGGAGCATGCCTAATGTGTTCATTACGTCAATTATCACAAAGCGTTATGTTAATGTTTAAAAATGGAGCTTGATATTTGTTTCTGTAATGTGGAGTTCAAACTAAAATAAATGTGACACAAAAACAGTTAGCAAATCAGAATGCTTTGCATCTCGTGCATGCTTAATGAAAAAAAATGAAGAGGTAAATCTACCCTAAACCGGGAGCGATCCTAACGATCCCCTAATAATATAAGGCATAAGACGCTAATTCAATGCTCTTCACTTTACGATCTCGAGCTAGATTATACACAGATAATAACCCCACCAAAAAAGCGAAGCCCACCTGACCATCAAACTTGCCTGTTCCCCTCCATCCTCATAATGGAGCTCAAAGACTTGGCACCGCGGCTGCTCCTAAAAGAACGTGCAAATGGGGACATCGATCCAAATGTACTAACGAACATCTTACGTGGTGGCAAAGTAGCGAACGACCGTCGGAAGCACCTCATTCAGACAATTGCGAGTCATCCTGTACTCTCAGACCGCGACATGATGTTCCGGAACCACACGGAGCGCTACGAGTTTGGTTTGAAAAAAGCGTTTTACTATGTGAAATTGCTCCAAGAAGGCAATTACAGTGACGAGGAAGACCAGAAGATTTTGTACAAGGCACTTGGTGAACCTTTGGGTGTGGATGTGCATCGAGCCATGTTCATTCCGACGCTGGAGAACCAAGGGGACGAGTCGCAGCGAGCCAAGTGGCTGCCATTGGCCAAGCAGTACAAGATCCTGGGAGCTTACGCTCAGACGGAACTTGGGCACGGATCAAACGTGCAGGGCATCGAGACCGTCGCGACTTTTGATAAGGCCACACAAGAGTTTATTCTGGACTCGCCGACGCTCACAAGTCGCAAGTGGTGGCCGGGAGGACTGGGCAAGACCGCGAATCATGCGATTGTGCATGCGAGGCTGACTTTAGATGGAAAGGATGTGGGCGTGCAAGCTTTTTTGGTTCAGATTCGGTCAATGCACGACCATATGCCGCTGCCTGGGATCAAAGTGGGGGATATTGGCCCCAAAGTCGGATTCAATGCCGTTGATAATGGCTACTGTGCGTTCCATAAGATACGCGTCCCCCGCGAAAACATGTTGATGCGCTATGCGAAGGTACTGTCAGATGGTACGTTTGTTAAACCCCAGAGCGACAAGTTGGTGTACTTGACGATGGTGCGGATTCGAGCATACCTGATCGAGACGCTGGCAACACTCATGGGAGCGGCTGCGACCATTTGCACACGCTTTAGTGCTGCGAGAATCCAAGGACGGACACCGGATCTTAAGGGTGAGTTCCAGGTGCTGGACTACCAAAATCAGCAGCACAAACTCTTCCCGCTGCTTGCGATTTCGTATGCTGCTCAATTTGCGGGGAGCTCTCTTAAAGAGCTGCACGACTCGGCTCTGGATGCAATAAAGAAGGGCGAGCCAAGGTTTGGCACCAAGTTGGCTGAGCTGCACGCTGTATCGTCTGGACTCAAGGCCTGGATTGCCGAACACGTAAGTGATGGCATTGAGACGTGTCGCCGTCTGTGTGGGGGTCACGGATTTACCCAATCCAGCAACCTGTCGCACATTTTTGCCGAGATTGTCGGAGCTAACACGTACGAAGGTACCTTTGACGTGCTGGTGCAACAGCATGCACGCTATCTACTAAAAACGCTGGCATTACTTCCAGCAAACGAGAATTCCACCAAGTTTTTGAGCCAGGTGACGCGCTACAGCGACAGTGAGCTCCGTTGCGACGCCGAGACTCGTGAAGATTTTGATAATCTGGATTTACTTCTGGAAGCCTTCCAAGCGCGAGCTGCCCGCATTATCCTGATGCTGGCTAGCCATATGAGGGCTGCAAACAATGACGGCAACGCGTGTATGGTGCTTATGGCTCGTGCGTCTACCTCCCACGCCGAATTGATACTGCTCGAATCGTTTATTCATGGAGTTCGAAACATACCTTCCGGTCGCGAGCAGCAAGCAGTAGCGCAGTTGTGTTCGCTATTCGGAGCGTGGCTTATCACTAAATCGCTCGGAGACTTCCGGCAGCACGACTATCTGTCCAGCGACCAGGCTGACCTTGTCCGCAAGCAAGTCGTTCACCTGCTTCCAGTCATTCGCAAAAATTGCGTGCTGCTTACAGACGCCTGGGACTTCAGTGATTTCGAGCTGAACTCCACAATTGGGCGCTACGACGGTGACATATATCGTGCTTTGGTGAAACGGGCTGCTGACGAGCCGTTAAACAAGACGCAAGTTCCGGAGGGTTATACGAAGTACTTGAAGCCGCTGATACAATCCGATTTGTAGATGTGCGGTACTGCACGGCCTGTATGTAGAGAGAAGCCGAATATGGTAGAAAACGGTTTGTTGTCACTAGTAACGATGGCTGGACGACCAAGTGGGCTGACTCGCGACTTTGTGTCGAAGTCTTAGCACCGACCCCATTGAAGCGTACTCTTGTAAACATTGAGAAATATGATACAACGCCAACAACACGGTCCACTTTTAGATGTCGCAACACACACATGTCTAACTGTACTGTATGTACACTGAAGTATTCACAGCTCCATCCTTTGTTTGAGGTAATCTGCTTGAGCTGTGATTAATGCGAAAATGCCAAGCTTACGATCCGGAGTGAATGAGAGGCTTAAGTACTTTTCATAGCCGGACGCATCTTTAGTCTGGTTCAGTGATTTGTCCCCGCGCGTTTTAAGGGCACGGTATATGTCACCGTCGTACCGGCCAATGGTGGAGATCAGCTCAAAATCACTGGAGTCCCAGGCGTCTGTGAGCAGCACGCAGCTCTCGAGGATACTGGTAGCACATGAACAACCTGTTGGCGTACGAGCTGAGCTTGCTCAGAAGAGAGATAGTTGTGTTGGCGGAAGTCGCCGAGCGACTTGGTGATGAGTCACGTGCCCAAGAGTGAATACATGTCAGTGAGACATTGTTTTTTCATAGCTCCGACAGACAGCTAGACCCTTGACTTCACGACTAAATATTCCAATACCATCAGTTTCGTATGAGCAGCGGACACGTGCGCAAAGCGGATCATATCGATATTGTTTGCCATCGTTTTTGCAGGTTTCAATGATGCCATCAATGTAACGGGGTGAGCCTGTTACATAATTTTGTCATTAATAATAAATGACAATAAAGCAATATTATCTTAAGAAATAATATTATACAATATTACTTACCACAGTGTATTGTTGGAGTGACTCAAGTGTCTGCTCATTGGTTGATATAGACCATTATATGAACCCCACCAGTCGCTGCTAGACGCGCGCAATGGGTGGTGTGCAAGACGTCACCATACGTAGATGTAGATTAATATAATGAATTTAGTACTAAGAATTAGACAGAAGAATTAGGACCATAATATTAAATACACTTTATCTTTTCCTATATCTCAGAGAGTTCGTTTCCTTAGAAAGCCAACTCTTTCTCTTCCTCTGCGTACCGTGTACGTGAAGTCACGGGCACCCGCCTACACTGTTGTCAGTGTAGGCGAGCTAGATTTTGAAGTAGTACTAGCGACCAGTGCCCCGTTACAATCAATGCTAGCAGAAAGCGAGTAGCACGTACTGTATCAATCATTAGATTGAAATCGCTACAGTCCGCGGAAAACTGGGCTTCGCAGCGCAGCTTGGGGTGAGCGTTCACGTTTCTCGCAAGTTGCAGGGGTCCGCCATCGAAAGTTAACAAATCCAGCTTCTTGAGAAGATACCGAGTTTTATGTTGCTGGCCGAGTACGTCCGACGTTCATTCGAATGTGTTGGCTCCTGCAATCTCACAACTAAATGCCCAAGACTTTTAGTTACGAGATTGCAGGAGCCAACACGTTGGGAGAAGTTGTGTCCACCACAGAGTCGACGGCATACTTAAAGCCCTTCCCCTGCTTTGTAGTTGGTTATCGTCATGCGTGTCGATTTTGCATATCAGTGAGTGTTGAATCACTTGTCGGAAACGATAAGCGATCGTAATCTAATAAGACTATTTAATTTCATCATGGTTTCACGGCCTTGATCCGTGTGTGAACAACTTTCGCACTGAACATGGGTGTTTCATCGATATCTATTTCATACATTAATAGTATGACGAGGTTCGCAACCGTCATAGTACTCAGCTTATCCAGGCATAGAATCCGTGTATCACAATAGCAACGACATTGGACGCGACGCTGGACAACTTTATTGTGTCTCGAA
>JH598096.1:35279-86574 GCA_000173235.2 Hyaloperonospora arabidopsidis Emoy2
GTCGTTAAGGATCGTTTCTAAGATCGCTTTTCGATCTTGTCACTGCTAGGAAGATAGTCTAACACGATCAAAATCGAGGGCTCGTCCCGTCTTTTGATAAGTATGTTCTTATGGAGCTCTCCCCTTCGCGCAGTCTGATTTTCAGAGCTGTACTCAGGCCAGATACGATGCTCTCACAGGCCTCTAGCACAGCGAGAGATCTTTCAATCCGGTCTTCACGATTAACAACGCTAATGGCTTTGTGGGCAAACTGAGATTCATTAACCATTCCTGAAACGATCTCACGACGGTGTGCATTTGTCCTTTGATATAAGAGTTGCAAACGATCGGCGCCCGCGGGTAGAGCCCACCCACAAACAAGGTTTTTGGCCTATGGGTGGATGCGGTAACCGCCAATTTGAAACTCTAATTACTAGTCTACACATGGGACCGTCGTGGTACTGTATCAGGAACCGTCTTACAATAACTCGAAACAGATAACGGAGATAGAGGGAATTCTCGAAACGACCGGTTGGTTTTGCAAAACGCCCGCATTCAGACAATAGATTAGTATGTCTCTTTTCTGGACGTATACATCCCTCTTTCTTCGCAGGTCAGATAGTATAATTTGCACCTTCTTGGTTCGATCACCCTCTCCATAGCATAAGTTTCATGACCGACACTAATAGTAACATCGCTTCCATGCCGCCGGAATGCCGCCAAGAAGTGGCACCGCATCCAGCGATAAGATCATCGGCGATTTGGACACCGCAAGAAGAACATCTAACAAAATATGTGAAAATGTGATTTTCTGCCAAGGATATAGCTTTCGCCTACACGTCGAAACGGAGGTGCACTGCGTATAGAAAGACGAGGCGAGTATTGAGTGTGCATGGAATGCATACAGGAAGAATGCATCATCCAAAATCCACCTACCATCTTTATAGGCAGCAGAGAGCTCCTACCAAAGTTAGTTGCCCGTTCAAGATAACTATTCGGTCTAGGGTCGGTACTGATTGGTTGGAATAGCCATAAATAAGTATCCTGAGCACCTGAACGTAAACAAAGTGGAACAGGCTGTGCCCCCTGCAGTAAGTCGTACCAGACGCGCGCCAAGTGGGGTTTACAATGTAATTATGCTTTACGATAGCGATGCAAAGACTGAAGTCACTCTCGGCCACAATCGGCACGTTCGAAAACGAGTCCATATACATTAATAAGTATCATCGCGTCGGGACATTGCTCATTTGCAACCCGTGCCTTTGTTTGCGCGATTCCTGGGTTCAATTAATCAACCGTCGCACATTATTCCTAGGCCTGCAATGCACATCAGCAGGGATGCCCCACGTCGGCATTTTCAAGAGGTACAACCGTTCTCAGCGTGTCCATGTAACCTATTTGCGCACGCTATGAATGTGGCTGAAGTTTTCAACCACACAAGAGCCGTACACAGCTATCAAAGATACTCAAGTACTTATTGTGGCAGCGATTTTTCAGCATCCGCGACGCGGAATGGCCTACCCATTAGCATTTCCCGGTACTGCTACCTCTTTCAGACCGAATGTGGCTACTTTGGCTGCGACGGTACGCCGAGCCCCGAAGACCGTGGCAGCAATTTGCCAAGGAAACGAAGAAGGCGTTCATCCCACTGTCAGATCTGAGAATGAAGAGGATATGCATATATCCAGAAAAGGGACATACTAAGTAATCGTCTGAATGCGGGCATTTTGCAAAAAAATACCGGGCATTATAAGAATCCCCAGGATAGAATCGTAATGGTGCGACACACCTTGAGACCCGAGATCACAAATGGCGACGTCCTCACGCACTACACTGTCAAATCGGTAATGCACACGCATATATAGAAATCTTGCTCGCGCTCGCCACTTTGTTTCGATTATTCGTATTAGACGGCTTCCTCTACTTTGCTGCACAAGGCAGCGATGCACTGACAGAGCCTTAAAAATTGACTCGCATGGGTTGAGTAGGATGGTTTTCATACCACACTTTCACATCACCTCTCTGCAGCGACCCCACGACAATTTTCCAAATCCTACGACTTTTTCCTGGCTCGTAGTTTACAGACATCTTGCGTAAATTTGGGTGCTAAAAGACAGAAATGCATCTTTCACAAGCACACGATACACATCGCCAGAGAGGGTAGTAGTGGCGCGAAACGACCCCCAAATCAGAGACAATTGCTACAATCCAAAGAAGCGCATGTTTTTGCTTGCCATAGTCGACAAGAAGGCAATACCGTCTATATCCAGTTGTTAGCAACGAATTCTTCTTCTTCTTGCTTTGTCTACCTCCGTCGTGACTCGTGTGTACTGTCATTAGCCTATTTCGTCAGTGCCCAACACTCGTCGAGATGATAATTTCACTCGTCGCTGCAGTGTCATTGGCATGTCTCTCCCTACCTGTGGCTGTCGCTCTCACCAAGAAATCCGACTGAATGGCTGGTATAAGTGTTCCTTCCGATACCACGTTCTCAAACGAGGGGGCTTTAGTGGCCTTAGCTCTGAGTGCGCGGTGTACGAGGCGCGTTTGTGCTACCCCGGTATATTTGAGGCTCTACTTGATTGACATCAACCAATACAGCCGATCCAGGAAAGAAGAACGCAATGAGGTGAGCAGATAGTTACAATACATGTTGGTATTAAGGTATATTCAAAGAAGACTAGATAGATATTATTAACAGAAAATTATCTAAGATGCCAGGAAAGATTATGGCCGACCAGTTTTGGCCGATAATCGGCAGTAGCCAATCCGATACTAGAGCTGATAAATCTGAGCAATTTGATTGGCTTGTTTAACAAATGGGTCAATTTATGGCCGCCCACACGCGTCAAACACAGGCTGATCACATACTGGAACAACAAACGATGAGGATAAGAAAGATCTGCAGCTAAGACGATCTCTCAAAGGCTGTCGGTGCTCGTGAACGCGGTATATCGTGGGACACCATTCGCGAGTTGTTTCTCAGGATTTTAGAAAGACAATCCGCCGCATTGTCGAGGAGCGGATAGAGATGAAGATAGCTGTACTCCTTTTCCATTAAACTGAACACAAATCTTGCATCCCTTAGAAGTATCCGTGTTTAAGCGCTTCAAGACCAGCCTCCGTCGCGCCATGGACCTCTATAATCGATGAAGATTTGTCGAGCTTGACGAAGGAACAGGCAATCTCGCTAGCATAGAGCGCGTGATAAAATAAAAGCTTGCCGAGGCTTAGCAAGCGCTAACCTTTGTCCAATCTCAGCACCCAAGATGCGTGCACGTAGCGAGTTATACGCCGATAGAGGTGTTAAAAACGGAAGCGTACCAAGCATATCAATAGGGCTCACAGTGCGGCAGGAGCTCCGTACAAAGGTACCCTTCCTGCCCAAGCCGTCAACTGAACGCAAAGTAAAGCACATGACAGTTGACATGCTTGATCACATCATGGCTTAAGGAAAGATGAAACAGATCGCGTAATACTATTAAGTTTTGTATGAGAATTGCTAACGGCCATAGACTGACCCATTAGTGAAAAATTTAGTTTTTTTGCCTCTTCGCTCTGTTTCATAGCTTTCTTTCATCAAATATTTAAGAAATAGGGTTTGCTGCAACGGGTAACAAGTTCTTTCAATAATCTTTGAGCTATTCTGGAACAAAAAACGAAAAACGAAGTCAGCAGTAAATTTTAGCCAAGATATAAAAATCCGGCCATTACCCGGTCTCATACCTTATACTAAATACAGTTCTACTTTGTACCCTTATCTCGTATCGAAATCTTCCTCTGCACGATACGCGGACGTGAATTACCGAGGCACCTGCTTACCCTGTGTTCAGCGTAAGTAGCTTGTACTGTGACAGTATAAGCGATCGGTGCCCCGTTACACCTGGTAGCACGTTGTAGTCCGTTCAACGACCATGAACATGTTGGACGATGAGGGGGATGATTTTCATCCCACGCATGAGAGCTACATCCATTTGAGTCAAATCGAATTGGATTCCGTCGAACGACTGAGTTTGACGATAGGGCAAGTAGTCGGTGGCGCAATGCTGTCCGCTCTGGGTCCAGATGGACAACACGCCACCATCTCCAAGTTCATCCAGAATGATCTTGACGCTGAATGGGAAAAGGTAACCTTTCTTCACCAACCAGTTTCTTAACAGACAGAGCTGTTGAGACAACAGAGTGCCCAACGATTTGAACGGTCGAGACAGGAGCAAGCTGCTACTACTGGATCGACACACATACGTCGACCAAAATCGCTGAAGATTGACATCTCAAAGTACAAGGAAGCTGAAGAAGACTCTATGTTGAGATGGATTGTTGAGCTGGACGACGGCATAAGGGTGCACCTCATCGTCGATGACTAAATGCAGGTTGCATTACTAAATCGAAATTGGCCGGCCATGCGAATACTTAAGCTTTGGGCCTCAAGATATTCGACCCATATGTACTTAAGTCGTTACGGGTCGTCAAATCCCGTCTCAGAAAAATATTCTTACCGCAAAGAGCTAAGTTCAGGGCTAGATCTAAAATCCTGAAATTCAAAGAAGGCAAACGTGATGTACACTCCTATATTCAGTACATATGTCACCTTGCGAGTTGAATTAGAGCAAATCCGCTGGATGAACGAACGGTGATCACGTTGTTCACGCAATGTCTCATGGACGGTTCAGTCAAGACCTACCTGTTATAACTGGAATTTGATACCCTGGAAGAGGCGATCCGGGTTGCGGAACACGAGAACTTCAGCGTGAAATAAGCTCACGTGAATTCGAGTTTATATCATACACCCCCCCGAGGCAACAGGAAAGTGGAGGCCCAGACCCAATGGAAATCTGCCACGCTGAGAGTAAAAGATCTCGCATAACCGATTACAGAGATGCAATAGAGGTCAAAAGACAGGAAATTATGCATAAAAATGTAGTGCTTCAAACGCGGTACCTTGTACCGCATGAAACAGTAACCGTCAAGCGAACAAGAAGTGTCCAAGGCGTGGGTCCAATCCTGTTGCGATCCCGCAACATCGTAGCGGACAGTCAAGAACGGTCGGGGTCAGAAGGTGCGGAGCACCCTACTGATTTAGCAAAGTCAATTGAATTTTCAGGACTATTGACGAGAGTTTCTTCCAACACGCAATCATTGTATGTTACTGCATCTTGAGGTTTCCATTATTACCTTAAAGCTCGAAGTGGCAACGATAATATTACTACGATCCCTAGTCGATGTTCGGGCGTCGAACAACGTTTTACGATGCCAGTACTAGAAGAAAGCAAGCATAATTTCATTAAGCGCAAGATCTCTCCAACGAGGATGACGGTACGCCTCGCAACAAGCTTATCCTTAATAGCGAAGGAACGTGTAGTGAGAATAACCAATACACTGCAAGAGGTCCAATACGATGAAGTCGTCAAAGCACTGGACTTGGACGAAAAGTTTGATGTCATTCTTGGCTTACCGTGGCTCAGAAGGTATGAACCTCAAGTCAGCTAGCATCGATGAACAGTCGAAATTCCTACCGCTTGCTCACCATATGGCTACCTAATGAACGTCTTGGAGCGTGCACAATCATGTAGATGTACTAAGCGTGAGTGAGATGGCATCAAGTGTGGTTCGCTCGTTATTACGAGTGAAAAGGATTGCAATATGACCAACCACCAAACTAGAAATCAAGATCCCGGAGACTGCTTAGAAACTGAGGAAGCGCCGAAGGATCACCACTCGAATAAGTCGATCAGACCGGGGCACGGGTGCCTTCCTCATGTACAATACCCAGTGAATAACCAACCGGTTGTCAATAATTGGCAATATGATGATCCTAGATCGATTGCAGAATCGAACGTAGAGGATATGGCTGCGGTAAAGCAACCACTGCCAGAAGTCGCCGAGGGGGCAAGCCTCCGCGTACCTAAGGATGAAATATCCCGAAAGGCTAGAGTCGAGGGAATGAGTCTCCAAAGGACTGTGGAAAAAGGTTCTTATGAGATAACAGAGACATTGAATGTCCTGGTTAATGACGTATCAAGTATAGGTGCATATACACTTGAATTGATCGCTTCCCCAAAGAATACTTTGGAGACTACTCAGTTACCCACGCTGTAACAAAAGAGGTTCTTGCTTGATGTGCGTAGTGGCAAGATCGAGCAGATCCGCTTACTTGTTGCGGACGATGAGTACGTCAGTGATATCCGATAGACAATGATCTCTGACGAGGATGAATGAGTTCTCAGTAGCTCATCAATGGATGAGAGTGTCCTCCATGAGAAGACATGGATTAAAGCGATACACAACATAATCGTGGGAATCACCCAAGGTAAATTCTCTAAACGATGATTTAGCATAAATCAGGGATGTGTTTATAGAAGAAGTGCCGTGCGAGTTACCTAAGGACAAAGGTACTTCACAAAATCGACCTGAAACCGGTTTCGAAGTAATGTGTCATGAAGCAGTGACCACTGCCTTGTGAAATGTACTAGTGATCGAGAAATTCATCGCAGATCGCTTAGCAGTCGGTCATGTGAGGGAGTAGACCTCTTCACATAGCTCTCCGACGTTTTGTGTGCGAAATTCCACCGGACGATGGCGGGTGGTGCACGCATTCAACAAGCCAAACCCTGTTTAACGGTACTGGCTCAAATGCCTGTACCGAGGAAAGATGTTATCATAGATGGCATGGCAAAGAGTACCTTATTTTCATCAATGAATCTGATCGATGAATTCTATCAGATTTCTATGCGCGAAAAGGACATCGAATATAACGCAGTTAGCACCCCAAGCGGTATGCTTTGGGAGTGGCTAGTAATACCACAAGGGCTAAGCAATGGCCCTACTACATTTAACAGATGTGTAACAAATATGTTGAGATCTGTACGAAACTTCGACCCAAGTTACTTCGATGATGTGTTCGTCCGTATCCGGCAATGGACGGACATCCGGATGTGGAAGTCCACCGACTCCACGCCCGGAAGATTCTTACACGCATGCGCAATCACAAGTTGTATGCCAAACTCAAGAATTGCTTATTTGGAAAATACCACTTCTTGGTCGCATCGTGGGTAAATATGGCGTACTGCCCGACCCAATAAAGATCAAGGCGATCGCCAACTGGCCAGTGTCTACCGATACAAAAGGACTTTGGAAGTTCCTAGGCTTAGCGGCGTATTTGCACAAGTGTTCGCACAATTAAGCCGAGATGACTGTTCATCTCTCTCGTTCATTGAAGAAAAAACTAGAAGTGGGTATGGAGTACCGATTCTGTAAGCGCTCCTTCGAATGTATCCCAGCAATGCTTGGTACAATCGCCAGGTTTGGCAATTACGGATAGAGAAAGACCTTATTATGTGGTCTGCGATGCCAGCAACCCTGTAATCGGCTGTGCATTATTGCATTAAGATGTAGACGGTGCTGAACGCGTCGACGGTTATTAGTCACGTCAGCTGCAACCAGCGGAGCTTAGCTTACCCGTCCATGACAAGGAACTGATTGCCATAAAGTACGCGTTGGGGGGGTCTAGGGTCTACTTGATAGTCGATAGGTTCATTATCAAATCAATACGGACTATGTGTCTTTACGCACGGACTTAAATAGTCCACACCTCTCGCAAATAATGTCAAGGTGGTTGTCATTATTTGCGGAGTATAACTTCTCCGTAGATTATAAGCTAGGACGACTAAAAGTCGTCGCTGACGCACTCTCGCGCCGGCCCGATTTCGAACTAACTGCACAACCCGACACTAGTATAATCACTGTTGAGTTATTGACCTCAAGTTTCCCGTCGTCAATCTTACTGGAAGACATACGGAAGGCGTATGATCCGGAGGCTGAGGCTAATGAAATATCTCTCGCAACCTTCCCGGACGAGCCTAAACCAGATGTCGGGAGTATATCGATCCTCAACATATATATATACAGTTTGCAACGGTTTACTTAAATGTTCAGCTGTTGCCAGCGACACGCCTCGTATCGTCGTACCCAATCATGGTAATCTGCGGTTGCAGATCCTGTACGAATACCGACGTACTCGTTGGTGGACATCGTGGTCACTCGAAAACATATCTCACGGTGAGACGAGACTTTTTATGACCTCTCCAGTATCAGTTCGTGCGCAAGTACGTTCGTGCATGCGAATTATGTCAGCGGGTGAAGTCAAGTTCTCCCTTCGCGCTCCCTTGCAGCCTCTGCCGGTTCCGGCTGAGTGCCGGAGTTCATTTCCAATGGACTTCGTCTCCGGATTTCAGTCGATACGCACAAGAATACTGGTATTTTGTGCTCGTTAATATATTCAGTAAGATGGTACAATTGGTCGCTGTACTTGAACCAATTAACACACCGAGTTGTGCACGTGTCTCTATCGACAAGATCTTCCGCCTTCATGGGCTGCCTCGTGAACTCGTGTCCAATCACGACCCGCGGATCACAGATGAAGTTCTGGCGCTCCGTGTTTTAAACACTCGAAACGCGCTTAAAGGTGTCCACATCTGACCATCCTGAAATAAAGGATCAGACGAACGCACAACCCGTGTTCTCGAAGAGATTCTTTGGCGGTACGTTTATTCTTTAACGACTTGGAGAGAATTCTTGCCAATGGTGGAATTCGCCACAAACAACTCGGTGCACGCTTCGACGAAGTATACGCCTTTCTTTGTGAATGGCTTATGCCATCCGCGTTCAACCACCTTAATATAACGTGAATCTAGTTTAAAGGGAAGATTATTTCGAGCGAACGCCAATTCGGCTCTCACTCATCTCGTTCTGATCGTGAGGTCGCTACGTAAGACGACGATGACGATCAAATCGACTCCGTTAAAGAAGAAAGTAATAATTATACTAAACAACTAAGCATCTCGCCAAGCGAGTCCAAAGGCGCTCTCGCTAAGTCGATATCTGACCGTGCCACACTACACTTTAAAAGCACTGTAACTAAAGACATCGAGCCAACAGATAAATTTATACTGGCTCGCAGAACGGTTGTCCGCTTCGTAGAAGATTCCATAGCAGTGGAGGTGGATCGACAAAGCAAAACGATGACAAGAATGGAAGGGCAGGCGTTATTATATTTAATGAAGGTGACTTAGTCCTACTATCTACGACACATAGCGACAAACGTGAGTAGTAACAAGTTGCTACCCCATTTCATCGGTCTATTTAGCGTTCTGCGCCGTCTAGGCAATGCATATACGATAGATCTGCCATGTAAGATGCGCAAGCATCCTGCGTTCTACTTCGGTCGTCTCAGGCTATACTACCAGTACAGGGCTTCTTCTGGCAAAGAAAGCCCTTGCAATCAAGCATCTCCACAGATACTTGTGCTCGCAATGCTGAATCTCATCCTGCGTCTGACTGTCGTATATCGCCCCGCGACGCCGAGCGATATCCTGAAAAACTTCCATTAGCTCTTCACGAGGAGAACAATGTGCCCGCTCGTTCTCAAGCTGTGCGAAGGCAAACTCAGATCGGTCCTTCTCCCGCTTCGAGCGGAGAGGGTTAACAATTTCATTAAAATCCAGACCCCTGTTACACTTGTGTTCGAGGTCCTCGCGCAACTTAGACGTTACGCGATCAAGCTGATCCACAGCATCAGGTTGAATCTATGAGTCATTCATAGGGCATGTATTTAGGCATACTTAAAGAAGACTAAATATGATCATTAACAGGAAATTAAATATTGTAAATACAGCTCTACTTTTCCCTTATCTCGTATTGAAATCTTCCTCCACAAGATACGTTTACGTGAACTTACTAGGCACCTGATTACCCGGTGTTCAAATTGAGTAGCTTGTACGGTGACAGTACAAGCGATCTATGCCCCGTTACAAACTTGGAGCTATCGGAAAGAGGAACAAGATACCATAGCTTTGATGCACCCGTCCCGGACTGTAAACTACTAGCGATCGCAGAATAATTGCACGATCTTCGCCCCGCAGGTCTGTACCTCGCATAGGCCAAATACGTACCATTCGCTTGCTGACTGGGATACAGAAGTGCGACGAATGAGTTGCGCGGAAAGAAGCGGTTGCGGAAGATGATGTGCTGCTTGCACTGGAGCAGCCTAGTACACTTTCTGAATGTGTTCTACGATCCCAGATTTTTGTATTGTAATTGGCCGTATTCAACTGGCCAGTTACCAGAAGTCCGACCTTTTGGATGAACTCGTGCGGCTGTTTGTGGCGTACCATACTGTTTCTCAGGAGGAAGCGACAAACCTTGGGGACTACTTCCTTCAACACGAAGGAAGGCTGATTCCACAGACGTCCACAGTATACCGCACAGCAGAGGTGTTTTATGAAAACGATCTCATAACGGGGTTTTTGGCTTTCGATAGCATGAGCTCAATTTATCGCGTTGAACCCACACGTAACATGAGAAAGTTGTTGAGGAACCCACCAAAGTGTATAAGTAAGCTGCATATATTTACTTGGCTGTACAAATGGTGGAATATTTCAGCATCCCTGTGTTCTGGCATGGTGATACGATACGTTAATAGAGATATTACGTTGGGACGGCAAGTTCACGGACGCAAATTGGGCATCGCGTATCCGCGACGTCCAACGGCGCCTAGAAACCGCTTCTCAGCTCGCTACCAGTGATGAGCTTTGGCTGTTGAATCTCAATGTCATCATGTTATCGCCAATCTAATTTACGGTGGTGGTGTTTAAGCTCCCGCCATGGGCGTAATGTCAGCCGTAAATTCTCCAGAAGCAATTTATGTGGCATTGATCGCCATGTATGGATGCCTTATGCCACAAAATTACTCAGGCGTATCTTCATACGCCTAAAAGTGCGGGCGGTGTCGTACTAACCATGTTACTGTTCCCCTGCAAGACACAGCGTTTGAGACTTGTTAAGTTGGATTACAAAACGCGACGACAATAAAGAGGATCACACTTTAATGGCCGACAGTCGGACGCTTCATTGAAGCCAAGCCGCACGGAGAATCGTATTTAATGCGCGTCCGCTGAGTCACGGGCTTTCCTGGTGTGTATACGACTCCATCGAAAACAAACACGTCCGAAAGGCGTTAAGGAAATAACTTATTTGGTGGTTCGGAGGATCATGCACTCACTCAGACAGTGTTGAGACTCGAGAACGCGGCGGGCAAGAGTGGTTGGCATACCGTAGCATTGAAATAGCCGCATGTGTCTAGGCACATGGCTTATATCTCACAGAATACTAGTTATGGTCTGCTACTGGGTGGCAGTATGGCAATTGAGCACTGGAAGGTAGCTGAACCCTAGTTGTCAAAATATCCGGTGCTAACAAGGAGAGAAAGTGACGATGGAACACATCTTCTGGACCTGTCCCTAAGCGCAGGCCTGTTGGCAGAAAATCTATGCCACTTGACGAGTGAAAGCTAGGATCTAGGCCATCCGCCGGGATTGCAACGGTTTAGTGCCATCAGGCAGCAGCCGGCACTATCCGAGGGGGTAAAGGACCGTATTGCGCGCGAACATCCTGAAAAATATCATGCACATGCGACGGTCTGGGCGCGGCTATGGCGAATCTTGAGCAGCGTCTGTCTCACTATATTGTAAATACAGCGCAATAGGGTTACGTTCCAATGGAAGGTGGTAATTCACGAAGGCAGCGTCGATGAAGTATAGCAAACCGACATGCGGCAACTTCAAGCGGTCGCAAACTGGGCGTACTGGAGGGTCGACACGAATGTTCAAGGAGTGCATCCTCTATTATGTCACCGACAAGTAGCCGAGCAACCAAAAGAGCCGCCGCTTCGGGTGACGAGACCTGTACAACCATCGGAAATGTCTGATAGACAGACATTGCTATCCAGCTTAAGATATACCATCATCCTGCAACCATTAATCGGCTGAAAAGACCAATTTGCATCTCACTCACAATACCATCTATGTTCGATGGAGTCTTTTATTATTTATCATCTATTTACGCTACGAGTCTAGTGTTGACCTTCAGAAAGGATTACATTGCGGATAGCATAAACAAACTGGAGGAGTGGAAACAATGCGATTATCCACAAACTTGATAATAGATTCATTTTTTCATTAAAGATGGCGTTAAATTCATTTAGAAAATATACTGCTGGCTTGAATAACTGCGCGTCACATCGTACGCATTCGTTAGGACAGCATAGTCTCCACCAAACATAGCAAAAGCTGACCTGCTCTTTCTCTATTACAGAGAGCGGACTGTGTTCAACAGAATGCCCTATATCACGAGCTAGTCGAGTTCGTGCGACCAAGCTCGCACGCAGTGTGCTCAGTGCAAGTGGGCAGATCGGCGCGTGGGCGCCAATTGCTAAGTGAATGACCTTTGGTCAAAATGGAGCAACCATTCGTGTGGCAGTTGTCTGATGTAAAGCTCGTTTGAAATTACGCGGTCTCTTATCCCATTATACAGTTGGGTATAACGTGACTAACATCATTTATTATCTAAATTATACTCATTTCGAGTATGGTACTAATTTTAAGATTTTTGTACAAATGTGGTACTGGTACAGGTAATGAGATTTGACCTTTCCCCTTCCACAATCCAAAGTTGTACCGCTCCGTTTGATTGCGGTACACCACATCGCGATCTGAAGCACCGGATAATGCTCAATCATTTCATAAGTTTTCGGCGTCGGCCACTGGCTGCCCTGCTATCCCGTATTACGGTAGTAAGCACCGATGGGTCGATGTCGCCATTCCGGCGCTCATTCTTGAGGAATAGGGGACTTAGTATCGACTCCAGAGCCTGAACCTTTAACAGGATACATAATTACTCTTAAGGATTCTGGATGCTTTTAAGGATGTTATACATCTTATATAGCTAGACGTCTTGGTAGTTCTCACTTGTAAATTGACAAAGACACCGATGTGCCCCCGGCGGGGGCCGAAAAGCGTCGGTATACTTTCTTTGCGAGCCCAAAGGGTGAAGCTATTAGTGACTGTTCGTAAAGTGAATGCCGTAATTTGTAAATTGTACTTATCTGTGTGTGTCTGTAAATAGCGCTAGGAGTACCATAAACGTCGTACAAAGTCCAGTTTAGTCTTTTTCCTGTGAAGGTGATTAACGCCTGGTGTACCTTAATTGTCGCACGTAGCTGCGATCTAGTGTGTCCGTGAGTAACGCTAGAAGTATCCTATACGTCGTATTAAGCGCGATGTAGCATGTATCCTCATTTGTTATATATGCAAATAACCCCTAGGTGTACCTTACACGCCGTACCAAGTGCGATGTAGCCTTGTCGCTTCCTTTGTATATGTCTGCAAATAAACGCTAGCAAGAGTGGATAAAGCACTATGCGGCATTTATCCATTCTTCATTCGTCAATACGCATCATTGCGAGCCTGAAGAGTGAAGCTATTAGTGACTGAGCGTAAGGTACGTGAATATACAGATCTTGATTGAGTTCTATGGACTGAACTACTTATATCAAAGGGAGAGCTCCAGAGCTTGCTCCTCTATCTTATACAGGTCATTTATTTTACCTCGTTTACACCTTATAACACCTTGAGCTCAACGGATATCATGAATGTATCGATGTCGACGGACCTTGTTCGCAGGTGCTTGTGCACGGCGAAGATAGTTTGTATTTGAACAATAATGTGAAGCGCTGGATCCTATTTATGATGGTGCGCTCTGTCGTCAACACATTGCAATGAAGTTGCTTCGTTGACGGTCTACTGCCATCTATCGATTCTCTCCATCCTTATGTCCTCTAGCTAATACCACTGTGATCTCGTTTGTCACGTTTTTGCATCAGCACATACACGCCCAACGAAGATACTAATTATCCTTCGGGATGGAAGAAGATCTGTCCTAATACATAGCCGATGGACAAATTCCATCTATATATAGCAAGCTTCGTCGGAATTGGGGACACCACGTTAATGTGTCGGGTTTATCCCGGCCGAATTAAAGCAAAGCACCATTAGCAGAGGGGGCGCGTTAAACATCTCCAACTGAAAGACTACCTGTGTCCAACTCTATCTTCAACTACACAAATACGTATAATCAGTTATTTTTGAGTCGTGAATTGCTTTCAATTTGACAGATGGCAGATGAGAGCGGTACATAACACCGTATCCTGCGCCAGGTGAAGGTCAAAGTACGCAATTAATACTCGACGGCAACCACGACCTGCTCGCAACCTCACCCATTTCTATCGTAACAGAACTTGACGAGCCTAACGTTGGACGTGTCACCGCCGCCAGGACTATTTCTATTAGTGGATGTGGGGTGGTGCAGTTCCCGATACAGAAATAAACGTCGCTAGTCTGCACGTAGGGTCGCCAGATGGAATTACCCCTACAAGGGGCGGGACGTTCAGAACGACCAAGGTCATGAAGATACTCGAGTGATTGCGGATAGCATATAATCGCGCCATTAAGATCAAATACGACAGCCCGTCGTCACGAGATGACTGAGGAGCTGAACGACGGTAATGCGGTCGCTGGTATAAACGTTACTGCAAAAGTGCCTTCTTTTCATGAGCTTGCTGTCCCTTTAGCTCTACTCGAAGGTTTCGGATCACCCACAGTGCAAAACCTTTGCCACAAAGGTTACTCTGGACGCAAGTAGAGCTCCCCCATCTCGAGCGCATTGTGGCACAGCCGAAACTGCGATCGACTGTCAGTCGGAACGTTGTCCGTAAATCATGGGGGCATGTCATCAAGCACCACGTCAGCCTTGAGTCTTCTCAGTGCTTCACTCAGCTGTTTCTCACTGTTGCATGGCAAAAATCATCCACGAAAATAGCTGTGCCTGCCACGAGTTCAAACTGTTTAAGGTCTACAACCACAACTGTCAGTAGTGACTCCCGAGTCTCCGCCCTCTGTTGCTACTGTTTTTTTGCTCTTCATTGTCGTTTAGCCTAGTGGCGTGTTTCCAAAGGATGTAAAAAGCCTTTGATTTGATGTCCCAACTACCCTCGATCGACTGCGTGTCGAAGCCACGCAGCCAGGTCTGGAGTCCTGGGCAAAGTAGACAATTATATGCCGGGAACACTCGCTGCATGAGCGTCCTCCATACACCTTCATTGGCCGCCGTCTCCGAAACTTACCATAGAAATCCTTGGATCATCGGGTGGACGAGAAACACTGAAGTGCGATGATGCGTGCGCTACCAGTATTGATCCTGCCCAGGCGAGCTATGTAACTCGGATTTTATAAGCTAATGGATGCCAGTGGCACCTTGGTAGAGGCGAAAAGCAGAATCCCCGGACACACGGGGCCCCGGCGAGACCCGACAATAAATATAGTCTGTATCCGTGTCCACTGAGATACGTACCAAAATGGGTTTATGATTCCAAACGATAAGACGTAATGTTTGCCAATGTTGGAGGGTGGAGGGTGACGCGGACTGTCCGCAGTCATTCTAGAGCATGCGGTCCATTTGTATTGCTCGAAAGGTGCGACGTTATGCACCGCTGTCGATTTGCCATCTGTCAGAGCAAATGAAAATCACGACTCAAAAATAAATGATTATATGTATTTGTGTAGTTGGAGATAGAGTTGGACACAATTAATCAATCAGTTGGAGATGTGTAACGCGTCCCGGAGTTTATACTCATTGCAGGGTACCGTCGCACCAAATGTCTACTTCCGCACTGTCGACCCTGTCGTCGATTGTCGTCCGCTTCAACGTCAATGCGACTTGGCATGAGGTTTAATGGTGCTACCACCTCGAGTAGTTGAAGCGATCCTACTCAATCAGTATTAAATCGTACCGAGTACTTGCGATCGGACGTTGTACACTTGAATTTCACTTGTAATAGCAAGAGCCGGTCACTCATCCCGTGATAGCCTTGTCACGTATGCGAAACAAATATGCGACGGCGCACTGGTTTCGATGGAACTCTATTTAGCTTCGTTACGGATACATTCTGTTCATCAAGTATGACTATTTCAGTACATGTCACCAATGGATTGGGGTTGACCTAATCCATTGCCTTACTTTCCATATTTTATTTAAGGAGCCGCTAATGAGCCTTCACTTTTCGCTAATAAGCCTTCATCCGATACATTAAGCAAGTAATTAAATTTAGAAATCCTTAAATTTTCAAATTGTATTGTTGTACTATACTGCTTCTAATTACCAAAATTCCACAGTCGAGACTAAGCCAGTCATATCCGCAGCCCCACATAGAAAAGTCCCTCCGGCGAAAATCCTTCCTTACAAGAGACGAAACGGGTAAGGAATTGTCGTGGGTATGCTGCTAGAACATCCTCAAAGTGCGCCAGCAGTGGACCAGGGGGATATTATGGCTGGCTGATGTCCCTTCGCCTCGCGCTCGCTTCGCCGACCGCTAACACAGTCGTTGAGACACGCAAGATGATGCAAAGAACGATTTATCGCTGATGATGGTCTCCTTCTCTTGGCGCATTGCTTTGGCGTTGCGTACATCCGGTTGATTGGCCGCGCTTGCGGTCGTCACTACAGCCATGTGTTGACATGGCAAAGACTACCCACACTTCTTGCTGCATAGGGCAGCGAAATACTGAGAGCACTTAGAATATAAACTCGCACCGGATTGATTAGGATTAATACGATCCTGCCCTACATTACGTCTCTCTCCCTCAAGAGACCACCCTGATAAGCTCCGACGACAACACTTTATTTATGGTGCCAACGTTTTTAGACCGTCTTCTACATTAACATGTCAATAGTTAAGTGTGAAAACACAATACACATGTTTTATGCTGCTCAACCTCTTGTTGTGCTTGAGTGCTATTCTAAACCATCTTCATAAATGGACAGCGTTGCATGAGCATTGTATATTTACTGCTTTAGCCTCACCGTCCTTGCTATCACCCACCCTTCGTTGCCGTTTAATTGTTGTAACATAACCTTTCGGCAGTGAGCTCGTCAACCACGTGATAAGCTTCGTCCATAGAAACAAACAGCTCTTGTGTGATCTGGAAAAGGCCCACCATGCTGTGCACTTGAAAAGCAGAGTAATAGGTACAGTATAGTAGGTGATATGAGATCAATGGACGTTATATTCAAAACTTACAACAACACAATTTGACAAGTCAGAGGCTTTCAAATCCAATTACTTGGATAATGTATGAGGTGAAGGCTTATTAGCGGCTCTCTAAGTTTAAGAGAAAATAAAAACATGCCCCATTTAATCACGAAAATAAAAGAACGGAAATAATACACTCACTCCCTTTTGATTGAAATACTTATTTTCTCCTCTATACCCTCGCAAGCCGAATTATTGTTATGACTATATGGCATTGCCTGGTGGCCTAGCGGCCCCATCAATTGTCATTACCTTAACACAGGGCGGCCATGGGGGGATAAGGTGGCGGCAACGCTCTTGCGTACACTCTTAGCCTATAACTAGAAGTATATGAATAAGAAAGCGTCTACGTCTAGTGATAGTTTACTGATTCTACTAACTTCTCCATAGAAAGTCCTTCAAGGCCACAATACTGCATACTTAATCTTAAACACTTCTATCGGTATTCAGAATCAAAAAGACGGTCACGCGCAGTTTTGAATGGCATTCAACGGACAAGGGTTAACAGAAAGATGGAATGGAAAAGGGGAAAGCAGAAGACGATAAAGACAGGGTGATGGCGATGAAGACGATGAAAGGCGTTTACGCACACTTACAGATCAGCAGAAACAGCAATATAGATGTCACACGACGAAGAAAAATTAGGCCATATAGAAAGAATCATAACAAAGTGTCGTATCGCGTGGCTAGTATTATAATTCGTTATTGTTATAAGCGGCGATATTACACTTTGCTATTCTTCTTCTTATCGACACATTTAAGTGTCAAAACGATAATAATACGCGTTTACGTGACAATGAATTCCGCTCGTTTCAGTCATATATCATATTTTTGAATAGCTATGCCATCGTCAAACCTCCGCAGAAACTGAGAACCGCTGTGGCATCTACCCCACTCTCAACAAGTTTAGGATACGTCGTAAAGAGCGGTGGCTAGTTTGTGTCATGAATGCCGCGAGTGCAGAATGGTTTAATTGTACTGACCAAACATGTCGAAGTATAAGAGCCAGAGATGAGAACCTTGCGGACGACTATCATACAAGGTACGATCTTAGGGCGTATGCACTAACGTGACTTCTTGTTTAAGCAGGAATTACTGTATTATATGGCATGCTACATATATTGACCGATTAGAATTGGCTGTTTTAACTTAACGAAAGAAAAGGGAGTGAGTATAACCAAAAAAAGACTTAATCTTACAACTTCCGGAAATATAAAACCCCAGATAATTGGCAAAATACAGTCCAGGCCATAAATATACGGCCATCCATTTTACTTATAGTTCCATAACTAGTACTAGTTGGGCGCTGTTATTTGCGTATGTTATGCGTGAAATTTTATTACATACCCCTCATGTGTTAACGTCCCCATTTTGCGCTCCTGGTATAGCTCACATACAAAACCCGTTTTTGGCACCCACAAAAGTATCAGGCCACACCAAGCATACAAAAGTTTAAGCATAAAAGAATGTATGATGACCCTGAGCATTCAACAAACATTCTTTTATACTTAAAAGTTGTAAGGAGCTCAAAGTAAGTCGAAGTGAACGGAGTTTGCCCAGCATTCTTGACGTAATTGACGATGAAAAAGTGTGCTATGGCAACAAGAGTAGCTGGTAGCACATAATGTAAGTGTTCGTGCTTGCGCCATCAAGCGTGAGAAAATACGCTCCCGTGACGATGCTATATGTGTTTGATAAGGAAACGAACGCGATCTTTCGACATCCCTGCTGTCTCCAATATTGACTCAGTCAGCAAGGTCCTAGCCATTATACGAAAAGGGGCTTTTTATTCAACAATTATACTTTGTTACATTATACGGTGTTAATAAATTTCAATCCAAGAAAATTTGAAAAATATAGGAATTTATCCGGTTTTTGGACTATGATTGAGGTTTTTAGTTGAATTAGCTATAGGTTTTCTATGAAATAGTTATTAGAAATGTCTAAGATTATTAGTAATTATTATTAGAATTCAGAAAAAGGGAATATTCCAAAAGGTGATACAGTTTTGAAAGTTTGACCAGAATGTGACACAGTTTGTTTAAAGCACTTTTGTCACGGTAAACTACCCTGGTACAATGTACCGATCTTCGGAAGGACAGAGTAAATTACATTTTCGTTCAAGATAAGCAAATTGCAGGTGTTATCAGGTAGTTTTTCGATTCCAGCCAATACGTTTGCTCATTATTACGCAAGCATTTTTCCTTAGAAAATAAACAACTTTAAAATGGCACTATGTAATGTGAAGTATGTTCGATGCCTCAGAGTGTTTCTGTTCTTTATCCTAGGTTTTATAGACCCAACTTTTTCTGGTGGAGCCTATAAGGCGCCTACTACAGTGCTACTATATGAGAGTACTAAACCTGTATCGATATTGTCTATGCTGGCATAGTACCGCTGCCATAGCAAGTCATATTCACAAAGTTTGTTAGTTGCACTTAAGTCGGTGTACAACGGTCCCGATGGAAGACACGATCACTATGGCTACCTGAACGCCGACTTCGGACTGTTGTAATTGTTTTAGTAGGCAGCAATACATCTAGTATTGTGGTAGCTTACTTATTATGTAATGATCTGATAGAACGAGTGCTCGAAGCTTGTCTCACCCGATGCGACGTTGCTATATCGATGCAAACTTACGACGTGAGTGATCGACGCATTAATTTACACGGCCCGTATTAATCACCCCTACGTCTATGTTTCGCACCAGCTCTTGTGCTACATTGGCTACTTCGTCACGGCCGAGAATTTTGATAAAAAATGGGTCTATCACAAAAATGTTTGACGCCGTGTGTGCAAGACGCGGGTGTAACAGTTGTTATTTTTTGTGCTTGTGTTCGACCATAGATCTTGGCATATAAACGGTTTGTCAGCGATCAATACCACCATGTGACAGCATGATGCGTAAGATGTGGTGCTTGTCTTGTCGGTGCGGATGCGTGGTACTTACTTGCTCGCGAATCTTTCGGAAGAATGATCACAAGTCTTTGATGCAGTGGCGATAGTAATGTATGAGGGAAACAGCGATGTTTTTCGACATAGTGTAACAACTAAAGCACCAGGAGCTGGGTGTGGTTGCAGCCCATATTTTTCTGAATGACATAAGCTCTAACAAATCGTGATTTGTTAACCTTCGGCCGGGATAAATCCGACACTATGGCATGGAGTTAACCATCTCGACAAGACACGCCATACAGAGATAGCACTTGTGCATCATCTGTGCGTCAGGACAGACCATCTTCCATCTCAAAGGATACACAAATACTCATTGGACGTCAAGCTTGCACGTGTTGATGCTCTTCACAATTTGGGTCTTGATCCACAACCGTTAAGAGATGTAGACCTCCAAAGAGCCGATTATCCGGCCCCCTTAACCTGAACGGGACACCCTAAGGTGAAGCCCAGGTAAAGGGAGAGGGGATTGTCTCTGCTGCGTGCGCCACGGGAGATAGCGCGGCGTGCGATCCGAGCGGAGTGCAATAGGCAAGATATTCCGAGGTGTATGGTACGTCAAAATGAACACCCTGCACCCAGGCGCGAACAAGCCCTGCCCTTATACATCCGCCGTCAAGTCGTCGGCCCGTTCGCCAAGCGCCAATCCCGTTCATACGGAGAAAAATCGCTAAGAACGTGATGTTGTTTGGTGGACTCAGTTTCAGAGATACAACCAAGAAATAAGTCAAGATGGGAGTGATTGAAGTGATCGCTGACCTCACATACGGGCGTCCTTTGCACCCTACATACACCCCCAGCATGGTCACCGGTCAGACGTGCCCTTTCCATAGTGCCCCATGATGCCCGATGACTCGAGCCAGCAGAACGAGTCAGCGCGGAGACGAATGATGTAGTCATGGTAGGAAATCGGGCAAAATTCCATACAGACATGAAGGCATAGTCCTAAGTACTAGAAAGAGAGAGGCTGCTCCTCTCTCTTGTATATGCTGGTGCAAAAATGTGACAACAAAATTACAGTAGCACAAGCGAGAGGACGCAACGATGGGGAGAATCGATAGCAGGCATTCGACCGTCAATGACGCAAGGTCATCGCAATGTGGTGGAGGCAGAATGTGCCATCATCGACAGGGCTCAATGCTTTCGGGTTTGTTCATATTCGAACTATCTTGGTCGTGCTCACGTTCCTGTGAACGTTTTCTCTCTACATCGATACTGTCATGACATTCATAGAGCTCAAGGATCTGGCCCCGCTTTTACTCAAGAAGGAGCGCGCCAATGGTGACATCGACCCATCGGTGCTCACTAATGTATTACGGGGTGGGAGAGCCGCCAGTGACCGACGCCGAGAACTTGTGAAGATGGTTGAGCAACATCCGGTGCTTTCAGATCGCGATATGGTGTACCGCAATCATACGGAGCGATACAGCTTTGGATTGAGGAAGGCATTCTACATGGTCAAGCTGTTCCAACAGGGCGACTACACGGACAAGGAAGAGACGGTGTTGCTGAATGCGTTGGGGGAACAAGTACCGTTGGACTTGCATCGCAACATGTTCATTCCGACGATTAAGACCCAAGGGACCGACGAGCAACGTGCCAAGTGGCTGCCACTGGCCAAGAAATACCGGATCATCGGTACTTATGCGCAGACAGAACTGGGTCACGGATCGAATGTGCAAGGGATCGAGACTATTGCTACGTATGATACGAGCGCCCGAGAGTTTGTTATTGATTCGCCGACATTGACAAGTCGGAAGTGGTGGCCAGGCGGGCTGGGCAAGACGGCAACGCATGCTATTGTGATCGCCCGACTCGTCTTAGGCAAACAAGACGTGGGTCTGCAGTCGTTCATTGTGCAAATCCGCTCTTTAGCGGATCACACACTGATGCCTGGTATAAAGGTTCGCGACATTGGACCGAAAATTGGCTTTAATGCCATTGACAACGGCGAATGCACCTTCGACAAGGTCCGCATTCCACGTGAAAACATGATGATGCGATATGCTAAGGTGCTCAAGAACGGTTCCTTTGTAAAGCCTCGAAACGACAAACTTGTGTACCTAACCATGGTACAAGTGCGTGCAAGTTTGATCAAGACACTTGGAGACCGCCTCGCTGCAGCATCGACAATCGCCACTCGTTTCAGTGCTGCTCGGGTTCAAGGACATAAGCCCAGCCAAGATGGCGAGTTCCAAGTACTGGACTATCAGAATCAACAGTACGCTTTGTTCCCGCTGATCGCGATTTCTTACGCCTCACACTTTGCTGGATCAATTGTGATGGAGATGCACGATGCAGCGCTAGAGAGTATCAAAAGCGAGGACGTTGGGTTTGGTGCCAAGCTTGCTGAACTCCACAACGTGTCCTCTGGGCTAAAAGCCTGGATATCCAACAAAGTAGGCGAAGGAATTGAGGTATGCCGTCGACTCTGCGGTGGACATGGTTTCTCCCAATCCAGTAACCTTGGGCATTTGTTTGCGGAGATTGCAGGAGCCAACACGTTCGAAGGAACGTCGGACGTACTCGTCCAGCAACACACTCGGTATCTTCTCAAGAAACTGGCTTCCTTGACTTTCGATGACAAATCCGCGCAGCTTGCGAGCAACGCGAAGTCTTACCCTCACCACGAGCTGCAATGCAAAGCCGAGGTTCCTGCGGACTTTAGCGATTTCAATCTTCTGATGAATGCATTTCGAGCACGCGCTACCCGTTCTCTGCTGGCATTGATGGCATCGATGGAGGCCATCAACAATGACGGCAATGCCAATATGATCCGCTTGACGCACGTGTCCATTACTCATACAGAGTTGATGGTAATGGAATCTTTCGTGCGTGGAGTCGAGAGTCTACCTGTCGGAACGGAAAAACAATGTCTCACTAACTTGTGTTCACTCTTGGGCGCGTGGCTCATCACCAAATCGCTTGGCGACTTCCGCCAAGACAACTATCTCTCTTCGAAGCAAGCTCAGCTAGTTCGCGAACAGGTCGTTCACCTGCTTCCAGTCATCCGCAAGAACTGTGTGTTGCTCACCGACGCCTGGGACTTCAGTGATTTTGAGCTGAACTCCACGATAGGCCGCTACGACGGTGACATATATCGTGCCCTTTTGAAACGCGTCGAGGACGAACCACTGAACCAGACTGAAGTTGCGTCCGGTTATGAGAAGTACTTGAAGCCTCTCATCCAGTCCGGACTATAAGCTTGGTCTGTGCGCACTAGTTGTTGTTCAAGCAGATCACCACGAAAAAGGTTGGAGCTTTACATGCTGCTGCACACAACCGGAACAGTTTGACATGTAGGTGTTACGAGAAATACAAAGTCGACGGTATTGTTGGGATGTATAACGTTTGTCGATGGTCGCGAGAATTCGCTTGGACGGGATCGATGCTGAAGCTTCAACACAAGAGTCGCGATTTTTGTCGGCCAAACCTACTCTCTGCTGGTGGTACCAAACCGCTTCCTACCACATTCAGCTTCCATTTCATGCAGGCCTTGTAGTACTGCAATACCTACAAATCGGATTATTAAAGCAGCTACAAGTTCTTTTACAGCCCTCCGGACTCGTGTTTCATTCAGGGCTCGTCAGCAGCTCGATTCACCATGGTACGATGCATGTCACCGTCGTAGCGCCCGACAGAGTTCAGCTCGGAATCACGAAGTCTTGTACACCTGTAGGCAATACGAAGTATTTGCGAATGACTGGAAGCGATTGTACAGCTTGCTCGTGCATGAGTCATCCTGGTCGGGCGACAGATAGTCATGTTGCCGGAAGTCTCCAAGCGATTGGGTAATGAGCCACGCTCCAAATAGCTACTGACTGCTGCTCACGACCCGAAGGTATGTTTAGAACTCCACGAATAAAAGATTCGAGTAGTATCAACTCGGTGTGGGAGGCAGGCGCACGTAATATAAGACCATACACGCGTTGCCATTTCTCGTTTGCTGGAAGTTATGCCAGCATTTTTAGTAGATAACGTACATGCTTTTGCACCACACAGCAAAAGTTCCTATATACGTATTGGTTCCGACATTCTCTTGAAATTGTGCGCCAAGTTGCTGGCATGGTAGAACCGTGACCCCCGCGCCAACGGCGGCACGTCACAATGCTATCAATTTGTGTTCAGCAATCCAGGCATCGGGGCCAGACGATAAAGCGCAAACCCTTGGCACAAAAATGAGCAGCTTACGACATAGCAAGCAGCGGAAGTGCTATGCTTCTGATTTGGTAGTCCAGTACCTTGAACTCACCTGGAGATTCGGCGTCCGTACTTTTATTTTTACAACACTGAAGCGAGTGCAAATGGTTGTAGCTGCTCCTATGTGCGTTGCGAGAATCTTGACCAGCTATGCTCGAATCTGCACCGCCGTTAAATACACCGAGGGGTTTATCAAACATTTTACCAGGCACCACCTCGGCACAAAGTATCAAACGTATTTACAACGGACGCACTGTCGCCATTTTCAACGGCATTGAATACGAGTTTGAGGCCCATGTCACCCACTTCGATCCCAGCTAGTGGCGTATGGTCGAGCATTGACCGAACCTGAACCAGAAACGCTTGCACGCCCACATCTTTTTCAGCCAAGGTCAGCCTGGCATGCACAATCGCATGAGTCTGTGTCTTGCCCAATCCTGCTGGCCACCGCTTCCGACTTATCAGCGTTGGCAAGTCCAGAATAAACTTTTGTGTGGCCCTATCGAAAATCGCGAGTGCCTCGATGCCTTCCACGCTTGATCCGTGACTAAATTACATCTGAGCCTAATCTCCTGAAGTCTTGGTCTACTCCGCCGATGACAGCCACTTAGCTCGTTGCTCTTCCGTCAGGACAAACATAGCTCAATGCACGTCCACGCCTAGTTATTCACCCAGTGCCTAATACAGGATCTTCAGGTTATCCTCATTGGTGTCACTACCGTCTTGTTCTAATCTTACATTAAAAAACAATCATTGTTTAAACTGAACTCGTAGAGCGCCCATGTGACTCCAGAACATCATATCGCGGTCCAAGGGAGCTTGGAATGGCGCGCAATCACCTACACGAGCTGCTTTCAAAGGTCGCTCGCTTAATTAGTACTAAACTTCCCAAGGCAGTATTATGTACGGTCGAGTCAACTTTCATTCGAACGGGTCGAGTCAACTTTCATTTGAACGGGTCGGGCCAATATTACTATTTGACCGCTCTTTTAAGGGCAGGCGCGGTGTCAGGTCGTAGAACTCCATTACGAGAATCGATGCGAGCAAGCAAGTGTATGGGTTAAGTGGGACCATTTCTTGCTAAGGAAAACGACCAGTTTTGTACACGGTATCACTTCAGTGCACGAAGCTGATTACTATCCAATAAAATTTAAGAGTTATGATTTTACGCAATTTGATTGGCAGATGAGTTTTGAATTAGTTGATTGTTGAATTTGCTGTGCGAAGTGATTTAATCGTTTTTGAGAGAGATAGTAAGTGGAGGGGGAGGGGGTATTTCTGCAAGTAAAATCGAAACAAGAAGAAGAAATCAGATGGCGGTGCGCCGCGAGCATACGAGAAGCAATACGTCGTCGATGCTTTAGAACGAGTGAGCCACGGGGAATCGTACGCCGAGGTCGCGCGGACGTCGTCTATTTCGCTACGTACGTTGTTCAAAAAAGGTGAAGGACCAGCAAATCGGGGTCCCTATTGTAGGGAGGCGCCACGGCCCGGAGCCGTGTAATCTCACAATGTGGGAAGCCACTCTGATAGAGTGGTTTGCAGCCAAGCAGTGCGTGGGCCAACCTGTTGCCCGTATATAGATCATAAAGCACGCCATTATGATATATGACGCGCTGCAAAAGATCACGAGAGCCGGCCAGTCGACACAACTCACGTATGGAAAAATTCGCGCTTCCTTGGTCGCCACCCGGTGCTCGTACCACGCAGTGCGCAGAGCATCGGGAGAGTGCAAAACGCGGTGGGGAAGTCGTCGGTCAATGTGCTTTTCAACACGATGGCCAAGCTGCTCATCAAGAATAGGATCGACCCGTCGAGTGTCTTCAACTTGGACGAGACCTTGTTTACGCCGAAGTCCGCGACTCGCACCGTCATTGGCATCACGGTCTCTAGGAATATGTGGACAGAGGATATCAAGCCTAACTGCCACATGTTCGTAGTGGCGGCTGTTATTGCGTCTGATTTCGCTGCCCCTCCCCACACCATCCCCCTGGCGTTCGAATACTCAAGAAAGAGCTCGTAGCGCTCTTGATTGATGGCGTGTGCGTCACAGCTGCTCCAAACCTCCATACGAATGCCAAATCAATGTTATGTAAAAAACAATGACAACTCCACTGTTGATATCGGCTCAGCAATCGCGGATTTTTAAAAAATTGCACCTAGATGACGATGTCCTGTAAGCATTGCTTTTCATAATCATGTCGCCAGAACAAGGATCAATATACATATAGCAAAGTATAAGCAAGAAGTATGTAATGCGTCTCTTATGCCACGAGAAAAAGTATCCTTGAATGGCCATCTCCTTGGAGATGGCCCACAATCTTATTATATCTCTTATATTAGAAGGTTCAAAGTATAGTTTTAGTTGGCTTAAGAAATCTGTCCAGCGCTGTGAGAAATCTCTATTCTCATGAATTTAAAAATACAAAGCTGCACGCTGCTTTTGCGTTGAGAGTGTGAGGTTTGAACCCTGATAATGTGACGGTTTGGATGCGGTATATACAACGCTGGCGTCTCTGCGGCGCTATGAGATTTAACTTTAGCTGATTTGAGAGCAGTCGTATGCGCTGACAGGCATATATGAACATTAGGATTGGTCTTAGCGATTTAAAATGTTTCACCATGGCTTAGTTCTGCTTTTCAAGCAGGTAGGGGAAAAGGATTTTTTTCTTTGTCCAAAAGGTTGGTCATTCTCTTGTGACAATAATTCTGCTGAATACGTCACAGACTCTCTTAATCATCCATTCTGAGCGACATCGGACATAATTGATCCTTGTTCGTGGGATTGACTTCTATAACTACTTTGTGTGACAGAGTCACAAAGCACCTTGCACAGAGAAAGTGGTCACGGCGAGCAAAGAAATGGATCTTTATAAAGATTTATTATATTAATCGTTTAAAAGGGGAAATCAATTGGATGTATAGATAAACTTGATTAATCTGATCCCTGAAAAACATGATATCTCACCATATATGATAGTATATTGATCCACCCATTATGTTTCTATATAAATGTATTAAGTAAACTTGATAATTGGTAAAAATGGGTTTTTGTCTATAATCTCGTCATCATTTGGTATTCGTGGTCCGGGGTTTGGGTCATGGGCGTCAGTTCGACCTCCCTCAAAACTGATTTAGGGAAAACCCCGTCCTAGTGCGTTTCACAAAGCTAAACATGGGGCCTGCCTTCAACAACGGAGGTTTTTGAACGTGCTATCAATATCGCTTGATTATCGGCTAAGAAATTATTCATGGTTTTTGCCGCAGATAAGTATCCACGAATCAGATCTGTGTCGGTAAGTTTTTATTTTCTACCACTCGCTCCCTCGCAATCGCTGCAGTAATGTATGCATATCTCGCATGGCAAGTCTCTCTAGATCAAGATGGTCACCTAGCAAAAAAACTGATGGCTCTAACTGCGTCTTCTTTTCCCTCGGCGATGATCATCTAGCTGCGTGCCGATGAAGACTTCTCTTGTCGACTCTGACTCTGAAATTTAGCCGATCGCTTGGGACGCTAACAGGGACCCAGCGTATACTTCTAGGCTGAGAAGGCCTTTAACAATTAGCTCTTCCATCTTTGTGTCGGAATCGGCGGTGCAGCAAATTAAGTCTTTTAGATTCATCTGGTCACAGATGCGTAGCTGATGTATTTGTGCCAGCAGGCCGATGTTCCGTTGGTCATCAGCGTCAATGCGTTATCGGGGCATGGTAGTTTGGTTGAGTACGATCGCTGTGTGCCTGGATCAGCTCAGAATACAATCGCTTGAAATCTCACGCCATTCTAATCTAATCCACTTTATCGCCGTTAGCTTTTCCAGCATGTAGATAGTGGCCTGCTATCTTTTTTCATCCACATCCAAAGTTTTCCCGAACTGCCAGTACCGGTTGACGCTTAAACGGGCGACAATACGACGTCTTTGGGCTTCACCTTCGCGTTCTTGTTTGGCGGAGGGAGATCGACTGTCACACACTTCATCCCTATGTACATCGTGGAGAAGAAAGATATTGTTTTGATATCTCATGTCGTTGTCAATCTTGTACAGGATACCATTCATTCACGCCTTGAGGCTGATGCGATTATATAATCGACTTTGTTCCCTGTCTTATTTGTGAATAGCACGCATTCTTTGCGTCTTTGACCTATGATGAGTAGGTCGTCTTTGTCCGAGATTTCAGAGTTGTACATCAGGGCAACCGTCACTCGAATCTTTCTTTTTTCATACTTACACTTGTCGTTGGGCGACGGTTTTATCGGGCACGAGAAGATAGAGCAGTCCTATTTCGTTCATGTTGTAGATGTCAGGAAGCGGAACCTCTTTTAGGCGCTCCCAGATGGCGTCGCGCCGCACTAATATCTCTTCCAGAATCACGGAGCCGCTCTCGCCGTGGGCTTTAGGTTCGTGAAGCCGTGGCGTCCTTGGTACGCCTTCCGCTACCCATTCGAAAATGACAGCAGTTGTTCGACTGGGTTCTGCTATACGTGGTAAATTGCTTCGCTCTCGTCTTGATCACTCAAGATCACGCTCTTGGCTTGGAGCTGCAACATCAATTTGCACGTGCCTCGTCGATTCCAGGTAACGTGTGTAGGAACACAAAAAGAGACACACTAGATAAATCTGGTGACAAGAGAGTGATAGGACAAACCTTTCTGTCTTAATGATAACTACCCCTGCTCGGTATCTATGACACCCAGAACTTGACCTAGCAATGCCAAGCGATGGGATATGTGGAGACAAAGACAACCCAGCGACTGGCTACAAACCTGGATGCTGAGAAGATACATGAGCCATCGTTTAAACGACACTGAACATGGATTATACGAAAACTGGAAGTAATACTGTTTAAATATAAAAACTAGAAGTCGAGCTTGACGACGAGAATCAACATTGGGTTATAGGGGGAAATATGTAAGTATAGAAAAAAAAATATGTAAGAGGTACGAATGTCCGCAAGTGTACAGAATCAAAGCAAGCAAACAATCATGAACCGGAGACAAAAACAAATGACATGAAATTAGGAGACGTCGAAGGAAGGACGCTTAATGATAACACTTGAAACGAAAAACACACTACAGAATATGGTCATCATCTTTGGTTTGATACCATCCCTCCTTTACAAGATGATTTTGATCTGTACAATATTGCCAAGTGCGCGCAAGATGCCGAATGCAATATTTTGGCGACCTGTCTTTGTTTTCCATCACGATGCGCTACCACAGACACTTTAATATTCATCGCCAAGTTCGCGAACCGTATAAGTACCACGTCTTCCTTATTTGTTGGCGCTATTGTAAAGATTTATGCATATGGAAACCCCGATGGTGATTGGCTATGTCGAGGACAATGTTTCTACGGCCTCTGCTGTGGAGAAGGACAACTCTCCGTTCTTTTTGGTGAGTTAAGGTTAAGCAACTTAGGTGGCAGAGCTTTCCATGGTCGATGCATTGAAGAGGGTGGCTATAGTGTCCATTTAATTACGACATCTGCATCTTCCGCTATAACATCGCATTGAAAAGTTCGACAACAAACTACTTTCGATCTAGCAAAGCTATCACTACAAGGAGGTAGACAATTACTCATTATTTTCAATCCTTTACACGGTTGGCGGATATTAGAAGATTCGGAGCTACAACTGTGCATTCAGACAGCCTTCTACATACTAAATACTGTGAGAAAGGGAACCTCTTCGTTTCAAAGCAAGTTCTTACAAGTGTGTCAAAGTCCTTTTAAAAGTGGTGAACCTAATGCCTCGTGAATTGAAGCAAAAAGAGATAGTGCACCAGGGAGAGGGTATTGTTTAAACTGTACCTGCAGAAAACCGACCACGTCCCTCGTTGGAAGACTTGATTCCTCGGGTTGGACCTCGGTTCCTCGAGGCCGCCCGCGGCTCCTCATTGGTAGGCCCGGTCCTTCATCGATAGACTGTGGTCCCTCAAGTTCAAGCTAATCCTATCCATTCAAAATAAGGAATCAGGGCATAGGCAAGTATAGAGTAGAGAAGTTAAGGATAGGACGCTAATATATACCACTCAATTTACGGATCCACGTAGCATGACTTTGTCGTGCTTAAAGGAACTTGTTGAGTCTAACCACCTGCTCCGGGAAAGGGATACAGTTGGCCCATCCCCGTTGAAACAGTCACGTGGCAAGACCCGAGTGCACATAGAACCCCAGAAAGAATTTGGCTTGTGGGTTACTCGCGAGCAGCACCCCCCCATATATATATATATCAGCTATCGGAAGTGGCCTTCCCCACCTAGTGGTTCGGAAGCAAATTAAAGGCCAGGCAGTTAACACCCATCAAACAACCGAATCAAAGGTCAGGGGCGAAAAGCTCCCTGAAGAATTTGATTATGAGTCCACTCTCGACCAGGTCGATCGAGTGGCCGCCTACTGGCACACCGAATGAAGCATATCCACTCGCCCCCCCAGCTCTACCTCTCCCAAAATCCAAAATCTACACCCTCAATCAAGTCTTCCGATGAGTACGACTAGCCAGCCGACGGGTATACAAGGTTAGAAAGGGTCCATACGCGGCGTCGGGGTACCCCCACCGTAAGTCGGCAGCTCGGAACAGTGAGTGGTTTGGGGTCTCATCCCACTAGGGCTTACTCCACCACGCAAGCTTCTACCATTATACTATAGTAGAGCCCTACTTTTGGAACTCACAAACTCGCCCACACCCCCCATTATTTCATTGGGCGACGTAGTCCCGAATTTGTCACGGTTGTACATATCTGAAGTTTAGATCAAAAATTGTTGGCGTTGATGGGACCTGTATAGGAGAGGTTTGATAATAATAAAAAGATTAAAAGGTACAAAATGTGAGGGATATGACGAAATATGACGAAACGTAGCAACGTATAGTAGGATAAGATTTGGTCTTGTAATGGATGATGATTGATGGTGAACAAAATCAGCTAGTAAAACGTCAATGGATGGGCATACCTGAGTCAAGCATCTAAAAATAGACCAACAGTGGAGAAGGTCTTTCATGATGGTCTATTACAAGTTAATATGTACGCAACATGTGTGAAACGCACTGAGACAGGATATGAGTGCCGGTTGTGACAACTTGTTGTGACTAGATCCCTTATAAGCCGAGTGTACTCATCTGCATTAAGGATTTACTGACTTGTGGTTTAGACAGAATGAATGTCGGAATGACGATTGCTGAACACAGCTGACAAAGAGCATAGGATCCAATTGTTTACAAATAGTAAATCATTATTGATAGACCCACGTACTGCAGTAGCTGCAGCTTGACGTTAGCGTATTGCAATTGTAATATACCAATGGGTGAGTGGGCGAGAGCTGTGTCTGGCCATGATTTAAACGTAGTCCATAAGCTCATCTTGATTTACCTTGTATCTATATTATGGAGTCTGCTCTAAACCCTATCATAGTTTGAAACGTACAGCTGGACACTAGATGCGTGTAATCGTAGCTAGAACATTGATTCTATATGCGGTCGCTTTGATGAGTTATGCTGCTAACTGCTGTTCATATTAATGTAATGGTTTTTTACCGTCAAAGCTATGTAGAAAAGATATTATTAAAATGCAGTCATTGCTTGAAACGATCCTAGACCTGTTTCTGTTAGCGCTGGAATCATTTGATAAATTGCTAATTTTGGGGCAACCAGTAGGATTAAAATAATTTATACGGTACTATTAATTACTACACACTTTATCACCGCAATAATACGGAGGATATACAATACGTTCATATTCAACCCCGACTCCATTCGAACTTAAATGGCCACGGAGTTGTAGCGGCGCGGTTACTGCGGGCGGTGGGATCGAGTACAAATCTACCATGTTAATAACAATACTGCAAAGTCTGGATGCCGCGGCATGTTTATGCGCCATTCCCCGTCATCGGAGGTTGCGCTCGTACTATACGCCTACAGCGACACCGCGGCTTACACGTGCGGTCAAGCTTTTCAGCCACCACCAACAGTCATCTAGAGCATGGTGGAATAGATATAACTGTTGATTGATTTTTGAGCTTGGGATGTTTATTTAAGAAAAAATGTATTTGAGTGTGCGATCGTAGGAACCTCTGTGTCCGTTAATTTTAGTTTCTTCTACAAAGGATTCTTAGAGTTACCCGTCCGTTGCAATAATCGGGTACCTTTATCATCGGGCTCGCCCTTTCACGTCATGACTAGCGCTTCTTCAGCATCACGAGTCGACTCCTTCAACATTCTTTCCCGAGTGGTCATACTTACCCCGAAGGCATCACAAGTCCGCGGAGCTAGCGGAGTCATGGCGCTTAGAGGGTATTGGTAAATATGTCCGCTCGCACACTCTTATGTTCGCAGGAGTGTACCTTTAGACACTTCTTTTTTTCAAAAATTTTACAAACTTGAATCGCACATTAACGTGCTTCGCTCGACCGGACTTTTCTTCGCCCTTGGCCGGAGCGATGGTTACTTGATTGTCGACGTGCAATATTGAACTGAGCTGAACCGACACACCAATCTCCTGTAGTAGTTCAATGCTACCTACATTTTAGCATCTGTTTGTGAAGCCGCCATAAATTCTGCCTTCATCGTTTATAGGGCAATACACTTCTGCTACTTGCATAGCTATCCAGCCACCACTCAGACCGCAATCGTCACGCCACCGCTGACCGACCTCCAGTCAGTTTTGTCGGCGACGTAGTCGGCATCACTGTATGCTACGACTAGCACGCCTTCGTCCTTTATTGGCTCCTTTTCTTCGTGTATTATGAACCTTAGTCACTTTGTGTCCTTCATATACTTGGCTATCTTCTTTTCCAGACGCCATTATGCTTCATTTGGCGTGTGAGAACGCCGACCCACTCGGTGTACCGCAAATGCGATGTCCGGCCTTGTGCACCACACGATCCACAGCAAATTGCCCACCAGCGACCGTAATGTCTGCACAGACGGTCTTCGTGGTGAACCACTTCTACCAGATGGTAGCAGAGTACATTTTTCGTCTCTGTCCTCTTAACCAATCAGCACCCTGACTGCCGCCTAATCTCCAAGTCCAAAATTGTCGAGCATCTCGTCGATAATATTTTCTTGATCCAGTGCCCATCCTCTTTTGGTGCTGTAATTGAGCGCAATGTCAAGAAGCTTAGTTACCACGCCAAGTCCTTTAACTTAATGAATTGTATGTCGTAAAAAACTTCGTTCACCTTCTTTACATCAGTTTCATTCGCCAGCACGTCGTCCACGTAGGTGCCCACGAGTCTCTAATCATCGGTCTCAGTCTTTACATAGCGACACATGTTTGTATAACACTGACTGAAACCCAGCGACTTCATGATGTCGTGTATCATCAGGTTCCACAACCGTCCGAGATGTTAAGCCCATACAGGTCATTCTTACGTCTCAGTGCGAGATTTCCCTCGTCCCGCACACCATGTTTCGTAGCAACTTGGCATATATTTTTATAATATGAAGTAGGATTTCCAAGCCATCGCATTTCTTTGCTTTGACATAAGAGCTTGGCCCATCACTGTGTCGCTCAGAAACCCCTCCCGTATCCTTGAAACAGCCAGTATTACCTTTTCGAAGATCGTTCCATCACAGCCGAGAAATTTTAGGTATAATCAATCTCATGTACTTTTTCACCGCAGCGCGCCACTAGCCTTGCCTTGAATCGTTCGATAGTAAGGTCGACGTGAATTCTAAGCTTCTACATCACATTAATGTGCTGTAACTTGGAGTTGCATGGCTTTTACATAACCTCCCAGGTATCTCTGTGCTCCAATGCCTCAATCTATGTGCGCATAGCCTCCTCCCACTTCTTGACTCACAGGAATTTCATCGCTTCGCGGTCTTTTTTGGGATTTTTAATAATGACCCCGATCTCCCTGCTCACAGGTACGTGCTCATCATTCATTTTAGTGTTTGCATCCGAGTTTGCGTTTGCTCTTCCGCGGGCAGTAGCTCGTCCCGCTATCCGGATTTTCTGGATCAGAGTATTTCTTGCTCACCTCCGGTTTCTTCTCTACCTCAGCCACTTTTCTCTTCGACTTGACAGAGTTCAGTGATGCATTGGCCGAGTCATTTTTTGGCTTAGCTGATATTAGCTTTGATTGTGGCCAAATTACTGCGTCTGGCTCCTTCCGCTTCGTGGCCTCGTGGTGGTATTCCAGATTGCTCTGCAGCATAATTTCTTCACGCTCAAGCTGCTGGGGCATTTTCTGCTCACTGTTAAAAATGTGCTGTGTTGCAGTAACAGTCCTCTCCTTCGGTAGATACACCCTGAAACCCTGTGTCTCGTCGTTCTTGCCAATGATTATGACAGTTTGGGATCTTGTCTTCCATGATTTCTTCCCAGGTCTACGAGCGTTGAGTAAGGGCTGTCGAAAGCCATCATATCTGCCAGGTTCGATACCTTACCGATTACCAGTTCTCAAGATGTATTCTACTGCACACCCGTTCAGATAAAGGCCTACCTTGCGACACCACACAAGTTCCGTTTGTTCGTTGTTTTTCGCCGTTCGTCTTTCGCCCCGTTGCCTTCTTATCGACGTTATCCTTGCTGCGTATATCTCCCTGCCTCTTAACTACTTTTGACTCATGTGGATCGCTGGGCTACACGTACTCCTCAGTTGTAATTAGTTTGTTGCTTTCGTTCCTTCTATTAGTTCGTCTATTGAGCTCCTTCTTATAACTTCCATGTTATTGTCCGATACATACTGCATATTGTGGCTGATTGGAAAACCGTAAGAGCTTCCATTGAAGGGGTCTACAACTTGTGTCGTTCTAAGTTAGAGGAATGCAGTTGTATTGCGCAGTGTATTGAGGTACACGTAGCGCTTTGCGACTTCAGGTAGAGAATCTCTTTAATTTCCGTGAGTATAGCTCCCAAAGTTAACTTTTGCCCCTCTTACTGCAGCCAGTAATCAGCATAGACTTACCTAGTTGCGAATTGTTTCCAATGATAGTGAATCCACGCCCAACTCCTCATCCCACTGAGTTCCCGCGTCAGCTACCGGTGGACTCTTTGCTTGAGGCTTGTGAATCTGAGCTAGCTCTCTGTATCTTAACGCTCTGCGTATTAATGCATTGAAACTTGCACCAACGCCAACTAGTGCGGTGGAGCTGCATCGCATGTAAATTCCTTTTCCTAATGCGATCAAGCGTAAGCACCTCGCAAAGGTGCTCGATGAGCTTGCGAAAGACGACCAACCAAAGTTGTGGAAGGACGATTGCAGGATCGTCTTTTTCAAGAATTTAAGCTGATTCCTAATGCGGGAATCCGTTTTACGTGCACGGCCTATGACACTGCTTCTAAACTCAATTCGGTTATGCCTAATGTTTTTGATTCGCATATCCAAATCGTACGATTCTCGAAGTACGGTTCCCCTTACTTTGTTGATCTGGTCCATCTGCCTGACGAAGTCAAGGACTGCGTGATTTTTGGTTGTTTTGCGGAGCATGGTGCACCTCTGACGTCTGTCTTACCCACGTTCGTGCGCAACGGCCTTCCCTCGCGGAAGATTACCGTTTATTTTGGGCAAGATCAGGCGCCTTCTGTCTTGGTCTCATCTCAAGATAATCCCCTTCGCAAGATCGAATATTCTTCACCAGATAAGGACATGGTTCGACTGCTTGCTTGTTTGTCAGCCACAAAGTGGCGCGTTACAACTGTATACTACCTCCGCCTATTCGACTTCTTCAGGGAGAAGAAGCCGCGCGCAAAGCTGCCAACTCTGTGGCTGCCTCAATCTCCGAACAGGTTTTATCATCTGATGAACCTATCCCAGCTGTCTTGACTTGATTCTTTTCATCTCTCAAGGAATATCTTCGTCGACCAACCGCTGATTCTTCGCTGGATTAATTACCAGCTTCTCCTCTGGATTCTTCTCAGTTTCAAGACCAAGGTCTGATTTCTGACATCGCTCCTATTCCCTGTCCCACGCCTGACGTCTTTATGAAAGATGGGGGTTCGACTTCTGTTGAAGATGCGCCTTAGGATATGGATAACGATACCGGTGATGATGAATCCGCCTTGCCGGAGTTTGACTTCAAGGAATTTAAGAGTTAGGTTATCTAAACTCCTAATGTTCAGCCTAGAGCCCTGCTCTGGGCCAAGGTAGCTACCAACCAAAAAGCGTTTTACAATCTTCCTGGATCCGACCTGGTTGCAGCTATGTCGTTCAGGTACGACTTTAACATGAAGGAAGGTACAGCTCGTGCAACCGACCTTTTCAGGCCCAACAACTTTAGTTCGCTATAGCATAATTTTTTTGAACCCGGACATTGCTCAATGGCAGTACGACATTGATGTTCGCCGCGAGGCGGATGACGAGACTTGCCTCGAGTGCGTCCCTATTTTGGCTGCTAAACCAGCATGCGTCGACATGGTAACCCCGGTTACTATGGTTTACAACGCTGAGAATAAATCACGCCTTGAACTCAACAATTGAGTTTTCTATTTCTTACAGGGCCTGTGCGCCCGTACCCCGCTCGAACAATTGGATACGGTTGAGGCTAACGTGGGACTTATGCTTCTGGATATGGCGTCTGAGGACCGCCTGGAAACTCTCGCTCATTACCGGAGTGTCCAGCACGTTTAGCCCATACTCGTCCTGATACATGTGTGGCTCGATCGCAGTGCTTCAGGTTACTAGAAAATACGAGCAAGGCAAAAACTGTGCTCAAAATGTTTGGTTCATGCGGCCCCAGTTTTGACTCAAGACAAAAAGGCTCTTTATCATTCCAAGTTGGGACTTGGTGCTTCACATTATTGCGGGTCTAGCTTGACCCGCTCAATCATTACGTTCTCACGGACTCTGTTCCAGACTTTCTCGTCAATTTGACAGTGCCGCTACTTTCGGATAACACACTCTGGCTACTGGGTTTATCTCTTTTGCATAAGACCTACTGCAGTACAAGAATGTTCCTGACTTATAAAGACTTTGGTTCAGGCTGTTTATGCATAAAAATCTGATGCGGGAAGGATCCCTTACTCCTCGCATTCACTTCTTGGCAGTAGGCATGGTCCTTCATCGCAGTTATATAATCTGAATGGGCGGAACAAGCCACTCCTACAATTTTACCAAGATTTACTCTCACGCTATGAATTCGTCACTTTTCAAGAAACCAAGCTTCTAAGTCAACAAATGGTTCATGATAATGACTCGTTCTTCATGCTGCGGATGCCCACGCATATTCGTTTTAGTCACACTCCTCTTCGAATTGGTTCGGACTCCGCAATGGTGTTGCACCGCCTTCTTCAATGGCGCACATCCTTTTCAAGATCTTCAAGACGAATCTTCTCTCTTTGCCATTAATGAGATAATCATCAACCGCTATTTTGTTGTATTCGCAAATTTGGGTCAACTTCGCATTTTCTTTCACGTGATTTACCGACCGGGCTGCTCGAAGATTGTCCTGCCCTCTTTTTGGCTTCATCAAGACACAATGATGATTCTACGGTTCATATGGATGACTTCAATATGACGATGGACCCGGGTTTAGATCAAGCTTCTCCTGGTGCTTGATTCTCGACTGCGGACGTGATGAGCCTTTAGAATGGATGATTAGCATTGTCTTAAACGACTAATGGAGCCTCGAAAACCCCGACCCGCGCGAGAGTACGGGTTCCATTTCCAATAATCGCATCGATTACAGCCTTTCCAGTATAAATTTTTACGAGAATTCTATTCGTTCGTCGGGTCACTTGCTGGACACTAAGTTTGGTAGCGCGGATCATGTTCCTGCTGCATTTTCTGTGTCTTCCGCTGATCCCTAATCGGGGAGTTCTCTTCCTCCAAGTGTCACCTTGGCTACAAAAGTGTGACCACGTTCAATCTCAACAAGAGTCTAATCTCAACCGTTTGGCTACAATCCTCGATCTTAGCGAAAATCCTCGGTGTTTGTTGGACGAACACGAAACGGCGCGATCGTATCTACCTGTGTGAAGAATATGTCGTAAAGGAGCTACAGCCGCCCAGTTTCGGTTTCTCGTTTTGCTGCTCCGACTGCGAGAAATAATTTGCGATTGACCCAAGCGACTAAAATTGGCTTCAGTGGGACACTTCACGACAAGAATATATGGACCTTTATATGGCGCTCCACGACAGAACCGCTGTTTAGAAGTTTGATTTGGACCTCACTTCCGGTGAACAGTCTTTCAAGCACTTTTTTGAGCTCCCGCAGCGGCAGAACTGAATCTAACGATTTCGTCAATCGATACGTCTTCGGGATTGTTAAGGGACCCAGCTACGATTATATCGACTCATCGTCGTTTTTGGGGCACTGTCTTTCAATCGGATTCTCGGGATCTTACGGTCAAAACTCAGCTACTCGACCTTACTAAGCTTAAAGATATTTTTCAACACAGCCTTTGGAAGCTCAAGTCAACTCACGCTGCTATGCTGGACGCGCCAATTACGGTCAACGATTTCTTCCTTGCTATTAAGCATACCACTCGTGGGGAGTCGCCGGGTCCGAATGGACCACCTGCGGGATACTACCAGCTATTTCCTGTAATGTGAGCGTAATTTTTGGAGCTTGCCTATGCTGCTCAATTCCGGAAGTGTCGTATGTCCAAGTTTCAGCGCCGCGCCTACATCTCTCTACTCTTCAAGAAGGGATCACTATTGGAACCCAAGATCTATCTGCCCTTGAATTTGCTAAATCAAGACGCCAAGTTCAGCCCATCGGCACTGGCTTATCGGCTTAACCAAATTTTGCCCAATTTACTGGGTGTGGATCAATCTCAGTCGTGCCTGGCTGTGACATCCGGCACGCTTTTCGCCACTTTCACGACTTAATGGAGAACTGCCGGCGGACCAGCTTCTGAGTTCCCGCAGGTGCTATTTTCCTCAACTTCGCCAAAGCTTTTGATAGTGTCAACTGGCAGGCTTTGGATCAAGTGCTCCAACATCGGGGTTTTGGGTGCAATTTTCGTTATTGGGGAAGACATTGTTTCGGGTTACCCTTGTGTAAGTTTGTATCGACTTGCCTTGGTCAAAATTCTTCAGCTTAGGCGCCGGCGCTCGTCAAGGAGATCCCCTTTCTCTGAGTTTGTTGTGCTCTTTATGGATCCTCTGCTATGCTACCTGTGGGTAACAAACGACTACTCTGCCATCAAGATTCACGAAATTTATCACCATCTACTTAGTTTTGCTGACGATGTTACTGGCTTGGTGAACGACCTTTAATAAGCTCCCAAGTTTCTGGATTAAGTCCAAGAATTTTGTGCTGCACTAGAATGCGCTCACCGTGGATAAGACGGTCATCTTTACATTTCGACCATGATCTTATACAGACTCTGCGCTTCAAGATCAACTTCGGGGTTTGCATTCGAATTTCGGGTAACGGCAAACATACTACTCTTTTGGGTATCGCTGCTGGGCCGGACCTCAGTCCTCGACTCCAACTCCGTCAACTTCTTGTCCGCTTTTAGAAAAGACGTGTTTCTTGGGGATGGCGTGCGCGCACTCTTTGGTGGAGAGTGCTTATTATGAAGACCATGGTTCTGTCTAGCCTTTAGCATTTATTGGGTACTGTCTCCGTGGTTTAGAAAAGATCTGCTACAATGCAACCTGCCAATGCGGAACTTTATTAATCGCACCCCTTCTGGTTCAATACACGACCCTGCGACACGGGGTCGAGTTTAAGCAAGTAGCATTCGGTTGACGATTCTGCAGGAGGACTCAACTTACCCTCCGTTGCTACTTCGGTGGAACTTCTTCAAGTCAATCTTTTACGGTAGTTATTATGTCAAAGCCGTCGTGATTATTCGGTCCCTCTAAATGGTTTATTACTACCAAAGCTGCGATTGATGAGGCTTTTTTGGGTCAAGGTTCAGGCATGCATTTTATCTATATCCCACTTTCGCAATCGACTTAAAATTCTCGCTGGGAAGCTGTTCCCGAATATCAGAGGGCTGCTATTGCTACTTGGACCACCAAGATCATCGTCAAACTCTCATGTTCAAACTCGGTTTTGACCAAGCTTACGTGTACTTTTTTGGAATGATTTGTTTCTTCTATATACGAATGACAAGCACACGCTTACGGTATTACATCGGAAAGCTTGAAATTTTCTCAGTCATCAAGGTGCTGCAAAAATTTCAACTTTCTGCTTTGTTTTTGGCTGGATTCCTGGTGAAGAGACTCTGTTGGACTCGCTCGATTCATCTTCTATCAAGTCGGGTCGCTCTATGACTACTGTTGTTCAAAAACTCGCTCCCAGGATTGTAGTCCCATTGCACTATTAACAATTCAATATTTTTCCGCTGCCACCTGAGGGACTGGTCAGCGCACTACATGCATAAACTTTCGACGGGCAAGGCATTGTCTACGCTTCCAACAGCGTTTTTAAGCGTCTATTACTATTTCAATATTCTCCTTCCTTGCCAGTTTTTCAGGTTTCGGCTCACGATGTGGTTATCTACTCTTTACACTAGACACTCGGGCGTCTCCTACAACACGATCTTTTATAATCTTTTCGGACTTCGTCTTTCGGCTCCAGCATAATGGACTTGGATTTCGATACAAGTATCGTTGGCACACGATGAAGATTAACTGTGTTCATGGATGTACTACTCCGGAGACTCCACACCATCTATTTTGGGATTGCTATATGGCCAAGGATTTGTGGCGACTATTTCTTCCTCTGTTTTCTCGACTTGTTTATTCTATACTCGGATGGCCCCGAGTTTTATTCCTACATCACTTGGTTTTTCCAGCAGCTCCCCAATACACGTTTTGTTCGCTTCCGCCGGTGAGGCTCTTTGACATTGTTCGATGTGGTATTTTTACGGACCCTTTGGCTCAATCGCAACAAGACGTTTATCGACCCCCTTCGCTACCATTTATGGGAGCCTTCCGTCAACGTCTGACGATAGCCCGCCTCCACTTTCAGCGTTTATTCAATACTATCACCCATTTGCGAAATACTGACAACATTCGGCTCAAGTCGCAACTTTTGGTCTTCAGCAATTTATGGTATCGAGACTTTGATGATCTGCTTTTATTTTCTTGCGGAATAGCTTCAAAATTTTCAAGATTTATCGCTGTCTTTTCAAGCTATACAAGTTGCTGTTATCTTCCAGGTGGACTAATCGAGCGTGCTGCTTAAGTATGACACTTACGTTACTACTGGAGCCGCTACATCCGATTTTTGCCCCGATAATTTCGTCCGGATTTCGATTTGCGCCGCGCCCATTGTTTTGTATTTGTCTAGGTCCTTCATTGGATTTCCCTATTTTTAGGTAGAAAAACATTTTTACGAGTATAATGATACGTATTCTACCTTACCTGTTAACATCTCGCGTAGTGACATAATTTCGGGCTGGCACCGCACGAGCCCCGGCTAAAGATACGCATCTTCAACGGCGTCCCCAAAAGAAAAAAGGCAGGACGCAGGCAAACAGCATACATCTCGCCATGTTAAGAATTTGTTCTGTGCATTCGCTCATAATTTCCATTTAAGGTCTGATCATCGGCCTCGCTGAGTTGACGTCTCACTCCAGCTGACTTGTAGAACTGATCAACGTTGACGTACTCCTTGCCACCATCCGCGAGCAATTAGTGAATGCGACAATTAAATCTATTTTTGGGATAGAGTAGAAAATGCTCAAAATTCTTCGTCGATCCTGTTCTTGACGACGAAACTCGTGCTGAATTTGTCGAGGATTCGACAAAGTTGATAAAGTATCGGTTACTACGCCGATCTTTCTGGGTCATAGGTCCTTTAATGTCATTACCGATAACGCCTCCGAGCTTGTCTATCGGAGCATTCTTGTACTGGCTGTTCTTGCTCTTCTTGCCTTGTGCTGAAGTCAAACATCGGTCGGTCACCCGGGTTTATATGCCCACCGATTCGTCCATGCGTTCAACAGCATCGTAGGTGAGATGTCCGAGCCTCTGGTGCATCTTTAGCAGTATTGTATCCGTAACAGCTTCAACTATTCCATCGTGGATATATCGTACGGCTGAGTTGACCATTCGAACGCATGCATCTTTCGTGTTCTCGCCTATAACGATGACAGGCAGGACATTGTTACGGCGGAAGACCTTAAACATTATCATACAAAAACAAACCACGTTTTCCACTAAACCGTGGCTGATAGTGTTTTCAGTAATGTTTTTGCGTAGTAGACATCAGTAAGGTCCATGATAACCTCTCTTCCATTGACCGCTGTCTTCAGCTCGGCTGATCCCACCTTGGTCACTCGGAAAATCGTTTTGCGCGCCGCGCGACATGAATGATCACAAATCTTCATGTTCATTAACATCATCGGTGCACGCTCGAAATGCGGTCCAGGATCCACGAGTCGGATCTAGCTTTTGTACTATTCCCTATGGCAAACGCCACCCGGATGAAACCGAATTAGCGTCGCTCGTTTTTGTGACGCCTTTTCTATATGTCCAGTCTAGCCACAACCATGTCATATGCGTGAATCAGGAATTTTAACCCGTGTTACATATCTTCTCCCGCACTCACCTTGGTCATTTCGTCCACCGACGAAGTAGTGACCTCCTACCACGCGACCTGAGCTAACCGCTCGATCTCCTTCCCCTCCTCTTTTCGGCTTCATCACGCCAGTCTCGATTTCGATTGCAAATGCAACATGATCAAAGGCTTGCACAAGAAATTCATCTCGTTCCGCGTTCAGCCGAGATAACATCGCGTTCTGCATGTGCGAGGGCGCCTACTTTCATAAGCATTTCAGCACACATCTACTCCGAGTTATCTGATCTCTCTGTTACGTACACAAGGCAGTGGTAGTGCTCGGGTCATCTCTTGCTTCGATTCTTCTCACTTAACATCAGCTCAATTCTATTTATCGATGACCACGGTGTCATGTATAGCATCATCATGCTGTTCATGACGTGTTCGAGTGTGTTCGATACCGACGACCACACCGGAAGCATCTTCTCGTAATAGCTGTGTACCGCTTCATCCAGCTTATCACTCAGCGTAGGGAATTTAAACTCTTCGTCTAATCAACTCCGCTCATCACATGGGATGCATTGAGTCGTTGAAGGAAGCGCATACCCCACGCCTTGAAGTCGGCACCCACAACTGGGTATGTCTCCCTATCCGTGAACTTGCCATAGCCGGGCCAGTCCAGGTCCCAAGATTTTGATATCGTCCATCCATGGTCTCCACGTGGCGCAAAATGCTGCAACAGTCTCGGCGGCTGATGCTGGTTCACATGTTACGGATGCTAGTTAGGCGGCGGCATTCATGGCGTTACATGCGGGACAGCATTCTGCATGGGATCATCGAGTGATCCCCTCCTCATACGACGGTCTCGTGCTCTGATGAAGTAGGTGAACACGGTTGAACCATTAAACAGGTGATCAGAAGGTGGCGTGGGCGCAGCTTCGGCACGGCGACTCAGATGATTATGCATCTTCGACTGGTTCGCCAAAAACTGAACTTGTCGCTGCGCCATCCCTTCGAGGAGTCATTCAAGCCGGTACATCCGATCAGAGCTATCATCGGAAATACCACTTGCGCCCTCCCGGGCCTCGGACGCGTCCAAAGCCCATCAAGTCTCCTCGTGCACCTCGGACTGATATGTGATCACGTTTCGTGCGTGAGCGTCCGCCTTGTCGATTTTTCGTGCCGAAGTTTGCTGGTAGGGAGTCGAGTCGTTGTCAATTAAAATCATAATCTATTTATTGCTTTCTGAGCTCGGGATGGTATTTAAGAGCTGATCGTATTTGAGTGTGTGATCCTAGTAACCTCTGTGTCCGTTAATTTTACTTTCTTCTGTAAAGGTTTGTTATAGTTACTCGTCCGCTACAATTATCGCGTACCTTTATCATCTGTCCCACCCTTTCCATCATGAGTCGCGCTTCTTCAACATCACGAGTCGTGCTCTCTAACAACAACTCGTTGTTGGATCCATCAGTACACGCAATATATAAAAATGGTCGATAGTGCATCCGACTAAGCTACAAACTCTCCCGTCTCTCTACAGAATCCACTTTCGTCTCCTGCAGATCCTCTGTGACGGAATCAAACGACAGTTACCGCCCCAAAGGGATATACCTTGTATATGTGATATACAATCCCAAGTTTATCTGCGATGATTATGTGGTTGATAACCTCCGTCATCTATTGATGACAGATGCACCATCCATCAATCATTAATCGACTGAAGATTACTATGCGAATTAGCTTAACCTTTGTATTAGGTAGTTGAATGAGGTTTATTACAGATAACACTAAGAATAAAAGTTCAGTTCCCCTTTTGATCGTTGAGTGACACGTGTCTATTTTAGACGAGACGAGTAAGAGCCAGCTTGAGGCGTTTACTCAAGAGCACATTGTGCGTACGATTCCTAGAGTCGCTGTAAGTCTCTTGAACCAGGACTAGAAGCTCTACAAGCTCAAAGACTCTCCGAGTCTTTGTTGATTAGTTCTAAGAACTAAGGACTCTTTAATATAATATGAACTTAGTTCCGTAGAACTAAGTGACTTCTAGAGTCGTAAGTCTTCCTTCGACTAAGAGCTGTGCAGCTCCACTACACTTGGTAGCACTCGTAGTCAATGCTACACCGTAGTCGCAAATCGACTAAACCTCTGTTGAGATGGAAAGCCTAGCTCATCTCTCTCAGGCTCAACGCCTCGCGCTTGACAAGCTTAGGGCGTTGATTGGTGTCGAATAAATCGACCATATTGTGGCCCAAGGCCCGGAAGTGCTCAATGCACGGCGGCAAGCTTTTATGAAATTTGAGGCTACGTTAATCGGGCAGGTCCATGACCATGTGGTGTCGGCTATGCCGACTCGTTACATCCCCACGCCCAATGAAGAGCCTAAGGATCGCCCGGTATTTCTGAGCGTAAAGGCATTTGACGGGAAGGATGGAGAAACCCTCCTCCTCTGGATTCGTGAAGTCGAAATGGCGATGAGCGCCGCTATGGTGCGAACTGAGTAGCAGAAAGTTGGCCTAGCCATATCAAAACTTGGCGGCATAGCCATAGAATGGGCTCTGACGTGTGATGCGTCTGTAGACGCCGCGTTTCCCACGTGGGATTCGCTTAAGCGACAGATGTCTCGCGTGTTCGCACCGCCTCATCAGGCTTATCAAGTGCGTTCACGCTTCTTATCCTCCCGACAAGGGAAGAAGGAGTTATCGGACTATACCCAAGAGTTGAGAACTCTTCTTGCTGCTATGCAGTTGGATCCCCTTCCTGAGGAAGTCCGTGTCAACATTTTTATGGAAGGTCTCCGTACTGGGGTCGCTCGGACCGAAGTTTTTCGTGTCCACCTCTCAACCTTTGAGGAGGCTATGGACATAGCGTTGAACGCTGAGTTTATTTCAAAGCGGCTCGCTATGGTACACATGGGCACGCCCAATCTTCGTTTGACAAGGCAGAGCCCATGGATCTCAGTCATGCGGACGATGACGAAGCAGAGCTTCAAGCTGTGGAACAGCAAAGTAACATCCGTAGATGTTACACGTGCGGAAGCACAAGGCATCTCCGCCCTAACTTTCCATTGCGTATACCGCAAAAGAATCGGCCGAGCCGTAACACCGCCCCAAGCCAGAAATCTGGTACGGTGAGGGAAAACGTCGACTCGCAGTAGGCACGGGGCGCCCTACTGGGGAGGAAATAGGCTTTGTAGAGGCTCTAGGAGGTAGATCTGAACAGGGCCCAGCCCCACACGATCTCCTGGACGTTGCCACGAAACGTGAATACAAGTCAGGCTTGTTGGCTGCCTGGACAACGGTTAAGGGCTTTGAATAGCCGTGGTCAATTTTGATTGGCTCTGGGGCATCGGGCAACTACGTCCGACGCCGATCCCTTGAAGGAACTCAGCAGTATGCTGAAGCGCTGAAAGCGCATGAAGGTGATGTTATCACGGTACTTCTAGCAACGGGGGCCCGTGTCACCGTACCTAAAGTTGTGTTGAACTTAGGTGTAAAGTTTCTAGACTTTAACAGCATTGAACTCCGTATTGTCCTAGATTTGGACTCAAGATATGATCTCACTCTCGGTATAGTCTGGCTGGAACGCCACGAGCCATAGATTGATTGGAGGTCCTAGACCTTAGGCGCAACGCGCAATGTTTCCAGTGAAGCTTTGGAGAGTCATGAACCCACCTTTGCTAGACAACAAAAAAGCTATTGGCGCGAACTACTGACTGAGCCAGGTAGTGTACTGGACATCGGAATGTCTGAGTAGGTTGACTCTGATGTCAATGACAATAGTGAGACGGCACGTACTACGTTGAGTGGCACTTGTTATTACAATGCACCACTGGATGCTGATAGCATTGATGACCCTAGGTCGAGTCATTTAGGGTGTGATACCTTAGATATACGTGCAGTGGCACGTGAACATCCACAGAGTGAGGGTGGCTGCAATAGCACCTCACTGAATGTCGGTAATGACATTTTTGGCGAAGTGCCCCGGCATCAAGAGCGAGGCTCCTCTGATGCATGTGTAGTGGCACGTGAACATCCACAGAGTGAGGGCAGCTGTCATGGCACCTCACTGAATACCGGTAATGGCTTTGTTGGCGAGACGACCAGATATCAAGATTCAGACTCCCCTGATATATGTGCAGTGGCGGATAATTCGCCGGGTAATGAGTTCGAGTTAAGTAAATCTGCACCGGATGTCGGTAATGACACCAGATCTTGTATAGAGCACGCTAAGGTTGATATAGCTAATCACCTTGTGGAAAACCAGATGTTCCGTCCTCACTGAGGAGTTCAGTCTCTTTTCAGAGACGGCAGCGACGCCAAATGGCGGCTGTGAGACGAAAAGCGTCTGTAATGTCACTTAGCGATTCTAGTGATCAGATATACACTGGTCTATGGCGTGACAAGTTACGTGGATGGTAAAGTCATCCTTGCGGCCCTTCCATCGTTAACTGCTTTGTTAGAGCTAGACGAAATGTCTGTAGACGAGTTCAGCCAGGCCCTGAAGTCAGGCGACTTATCCGATATGGTGGTCCTTAGACCTGATAATGAGTTGAACTCCTCGTCTCTATTGGATGAGACGGTCCTTGAAAGTACAAAGACGACACTTAGTACATGAAGTGAATCATCTATTTTGAAGAACCCTCCAGACCCTTACTACCCTTTGTTTAAGTAATTTAAAGACGTGGTATGTCATAATCCAACGTCTGTATTACCTCCCGATAGGGGCGTACGTCATGAAATTGAATTGGTTCCTGGAACCAAATACTGCGTTACACAGCAGTTGCCTTTACCAAAGGAACAATGTGACGTCATTGACGAGTTATTCGGTGCTAAGCATGCGGCGGGAATGGTGCGGGAGAGTAAGTCTCCTCATTCCACACCGACATATGTGTCAAAAAGCCTAATGGTAAGTGGGGTTTTGTGCACGCTTATAATAAGCTTAATGCGGCCACTATACCTACACAAACACCCATTCCTAGAAAGGAAGTTCTTCATAACAACACGGCAGGATGTACAATGTACAGTGCAATCGACCTGGTCGATGATATTATCAACTGCTCATGCGAGCAAGTGATATCTCGCTTACAGCGGTTAGCACTCCAAGCGGTATGCTTTGGGAGTGGCTGGTTATGCCCCAGGGGTTTTCCAATGCCCCGGCTACGTTTAATCGTCTGGTGACGCAATTGTTCCGCCCTCACTATGCACAAACATATTTCGATGACATATTTGTCCATAGTCGGGCGGAACAGCGTCGGTCGGACGTGTATAACCACATCGACCATTTACGAGCTGTGCTCGATGCATGCGCACTAATAAGCTCTATGCTGATGTATCGAAATGTATATTTGTTGCGGACGAGATCCCATTTTTGGGATGCTTCATTGGGAAGCGAGGCCCTCGGGCAGATCCTGCAAAGGTGAAGGCCATAGTGGATTGGCCAGTTTCTAAGAACCAAAAAGACCTACGCAAATGGCTTGGCATTGCCAATTACTTGCACAAGTATAGCGAGAATTACGCTGATATGGCTCGGCCATTATCCAATCTCCTTAAAAAGGATGTGGAGTGGTGGTGACTAGCACCGAAGCAGAGGTTTTTAAGGCCGTAAAGGGGAGTCTTCTACATGCCCCGATTTTGGCTTTGCCAGATTCTGATCGGCCTTTCAGTGTCGCCTGTGACGCTTCGGACTTTTTCATTGGCTGTACTCTGTTACAAACAGATATTGAGGGACGTGAGCGGGTCATCGTTTTTGAATCCCGTCAGCTTAAAGCTGCTGAAAAGAACTATCCAGTTCACGACAAGGAGCCACTTGATATGAAGTATGCTCTAGTCAAATTCAGAATTCATCTGCTTGGCTCTAAGCCTTTAATAGTCTATACCGATCATGCGTCTTTACGCACGGCGACCCAATCGCCTCACCTTTCGCAGAGGATGGTCCGTTGGCTTTCATTATCTGCAGAATTTAACTTCGAGGTGACGTATAAGCCGGGAAAGCAAAATACGCTGGCTGATGCACTGTCACGACGGTCCTACTATGAGCTTGCTCATGTTACGATTTTGTCGTCGTGAATTACTAACTTTATCCGTTCATCTTATGCCAAGGATGAACAATGTGTAGCTTTGCTACGTGATCTTTGAAGCGATGAGGCTAAAGACTCGGGCATTAATTATCGGCACGTTCGCGTGCGAGGCTACATCAATATTCTATCGATAACGGCTTTTTGTGCTATCGCACGGATGCCACGGATACACCGCGTACCATTGTTCATCATGATGAGGAACTGAATTATCGTATCTTCTATGAGGTCCACGAATCAGCTATTAGCGGTCATCTAGGTCGTGAAAAGACCTACGGCTTGGTTAGCCAGAGTTATTGGTGGCCCAAAATCTATAAAGGGGTAAGCACTTATGTTCGCACATGTGAGACGTGCCAACGGGTCAAACCTTTGGCACATGGGACTGCGCGGCTGGCTATTTTTCTGTACCCTCTGGGTGTTGGGAGTCCATCAGCATCAACTTCGTGTTTGGCCTTCCGAAGGATTCGGATGGCAACACAGGTATTGTGGTCTTTGGCTACCGTTTGAGCAAAATGGCTCACTTAGCGGCAGTGCCGGATTTGATTGATGGTGAAGGTACAGCTTTTTTGTTCATTGATCGTGTGTTTCGCCAACACGGACTGCCACTGGCAATTGTCTCTGATCGAGATCCTCGTTTTACGGGCAAGTTCTGGAAGGCCATTTTCAAGGTGCTAGGCACCAGATTAGACATGTCTACAGAGGATCATCTGCAGACCGATAGTCAGACTGAGCGTGTCAATCGCGTCCTCGGTTACGTTTTACGCAGCGTGCGCGCTGAGACGTCTCGGCGTTGGATCTCAATGCTCCCCATTGTTGAGTTCGCCATGAACAATGCCGTCCATGCCTTGACAGTCTATACTTCGCTCTACGTGACCGGCCTCACACACACCCGCGTTCCGTTGACGCTACAACTACGTGGCTCAGGGATTGGTGGGGGAGAGGTAGCCAATCGGCTTGCTGATATCAGCCCTTCTACTGTTCAAAAACAGGTTAGCGCGTTCCTCACAACGCGATTGAATGTCTTACGACATGTGCGTGACGCAATGGATGATAGCCAAGACAAGCAGAAGGAACAAGCGGATGTTAAAGGCAGAAGCTGTATTGAAAGTTATGAGGTCGGTGACCAAGTCTTCCTAAACGCTAAACACCTACCTACAAATGTAGTGTCTGCTGTGTTTAAGACTAAGCTGCGTCCTCGCTTCATTGGACATTTTTTGGGTTGTGGCTAAAAAGGGTCTTGCGTATACGCCCAACTAACCACGCAAATTGCGTACAACCCCCGTGTTTTACGTTGGCCTCCTAAAGCCGTGTCAGGATCCGTTCCAGGTTGATCGAGAGGCGCTTGCGCCGCGGAAGTTGGCTTTGCCACAGGCTGCTGCATCGAATCAGGAGGTCAAGTTGCACCTCCATCCGTGTCTGAATCGTTTCGAACATCGACAAACAAGCTCGCACCGCGTCAAGCGTGCACTGGGTCTGACCCAAAGTCTCGCGAAGACTGTTCACCTCGTGAGCCAAAGCCTCATGGGCTGCAGCCAACACACCGAACGCAGCTGGAGTAGATTGACCAGCAAGGGAACCTCCAGTTCCATGTGGAGAAAGTACTGCAACGACGTCGTCGTCATGGCCAATACCAGTATCTGGTGAAGTGGCGACGGTACCCTGAGTCTGAGAACTCATGGGAGTACGAGATACCCGTCCGGAAATACTGCCCATATGCGGTGTATGTTTTTGAGCACCACGGTCAGGGTCAACTTGCGGCCCCTCACGGTTCTCACCAGTAATGGGAGCAGCAGGCGGGTCCACGACCAAATCCCGATGTGGAATCGCAGTCATCGGCACAGCCGCAGCGTATCGCGTGCGGAACATCGCCCGCAACTGGCCTTTGGCCCTCAATTTGGCGAAGTCATATCGGAGTTTCCGCTCGAGACGTACGTCAGCCTTGTCGGCGCTTGCTCTCAAAGTATTAATGCTGCTCAAGCGCCGTGCTTTATGCACCCAGCGTCTAAACGCATTGTCTTCTTCAGAGGCTAACTCCCCTATGTCTAGGAGTACGGGGATACCCCTAATCAGTGGAACCGGTACACCATGACCTTGGTCTAAACGCTTTGCCTTGTATTGACTTGGAGTCATAACAGATGGTACCAGGTATCTCTCACGCAATACCCTGCCTGCTTCAGCCTCTTCAGGTGTATTGGCTGCCGGACCGATGGTCCACGATGCCAAAGACTGACCAGTCATTTGTCGGAGACGTTCTTCCGAACTGAGAGGCGTAAACACATATTCGGTATGACTTTCGAGTGTCGCCATGATCTGAGATCTGCGCTGAGCGCTCTTCCATTGTTGAAGCACCTGCTCATGCTCCTCGTCGAGTGGGTTCGTGATGATTGCGGACCCCATACCGGGTGTCGTGTGCAGCGCTGTTAGCGCATCCGCAGCCCTACGTTCAGGGAACGGATTAGGTGCATGTCTCGACATGTCGTCTTGCACGGGTGTGATAACTTTGGACTCGACATCGCTACCATAGTCCAGTTCTTCCTCCTCAATGCCGAGAAGGTCGGAAAAGCCGGAGACTCGTTTGGCAAGTGATGTTGCAGCGATGTGTATAAGTTGCATATTTCATATTAGGAGTAGTGTCTATTTTGTAGTTTGGTTAGTGTGTGACTTGTGCCGGAACAAGACATCGGATTGGCTTAATCGTCTGGTAAAGGG
>ABWE02002205.1:0-81380 GCA_000173235.2 Hyaloperonospora arabidopsidis Emoy2
TAGCAATCGTGGTTATTTACAATGTACTGCGCGAGCTTGTATAAGGCAAAATGCGTTCACCATACCATCGTTCCAGTGCATCGTTCAAAAGGTAGGCACGTTTGCTTGCGCGCTGTGTGTGGATGATCTGCAGGTTATAAGATTGAACAGCACGTTTCCACACGCTTGTCTGTCGCACTTGCCACGGCATCTTCTGAAGAAAGATTTGGATTCTGCCAGCGCCTTGTGAACGCACGAATGCTTGATCGTGACCCAGTGAAAGGCTTCAGCATCCTGACAAGAGAGCGCTACGGACAGCGAAGGCAGGAGCACTCTCATGCCAGGCTGCCAGACAGCGACGGCAGTCAGATTGACATTGTCAGCTGCTCTGAAAAGTGCCCGCTGAATGGAATAAAATTTGTGGCCCTTCAAGTGGGATGGAATTGTGGTGTGTTGGCCTTGCTACACCTTTTACTCATTCTCGAAGTAGCGAGCTCAAGAAAGCAGGCATCTTCTTTATACGAGCGTGTTCGTTCCCTTTACTGCAGCATGAGCCGATCGATGTCTTGTGCTTGAAGAAACTAGCGACGCAAACAAGCGAAGGTCATCACCAGTTATTCCTAACGTAAAGATTTGTTTGATCTACACGAATCCGGGTATCGCTGCTTCCTTCTGGCCCGCCGTTTCAGTCAGCTTCCGGCAACCATAGGCAACAAACACCTTCTGACTGATGCGATCCGACGGACTGTTGCTCCGGTTCATCCTGTACCTTCTCTATCTTTTGGTTCCGTGACCCTGTGACACAAGAGTAGTCTCACTATTGCCGTATCGCCGGACGATTCCAAACGTCTTTTTGCGGCCAAGCGCGTCCGAAACCTTGTAGCCAAGTCACGTCAATGCCTTCAAATAACCACGACACTTTTTTTCCCTCCTTTCCGCAAACCAAACGAACCGCTCGAGTGCCACTCACTTATCTGCAATTGTTGATGTGTAATAAACGTCAATGTAAATCCCCTCGATCGTCGTGCATGTCGAAGGTCACCCTCATCAACCGATCTAGTTGAACCAGAAACGCGGTCAAGCAACAAATCCAAACACTTTCCAACTAGAACGCAGCCACTGCATCGTCCCTCGATCCGTCTCACAACAAGATCGCCCTCCTCTCTCTCGCTCTCTCTCTCATGCCGCCCCTCTCCCTCCAGACCATCCTCTCGGTCTTGACCCTTGTCTGCGTCAGTAGCTCCCACCTCCTCCCTCCCTCCTCCCCCCACACCCCTTCCACCATCCCACGCGCGTGCGCAGACGCTACTTCCGTCCACCGCTTCCCCTTCTGCAACTCGTCCCTCTCGACTCGTGCCCGCGTCAACGACCTCTTACACCGTCTGTCTCTCCCAGAGAAAGTGACGCTCCTCACTGCTCGTAGCAGCCCCCGAGGCAACGTGAGCGCTCTCGGTCTGCCCGAGTACAACTGGGGAGCCAACTGCGTCCACGGCGTCCAATCCACGTGCGGCTCCAACTGCGCCACGTCGTTCCCGAACCCCGTGAACCTCGGCGCGATCTTCGACCCGCACGTCGTGTTCGCCATGGCGCAAGTCGTGGCCTGGGAGCTCCGCGCGCTGTGGCTCGAAGGCGCGCGGGAGAACTACGCCAAGGGGCCGCACTTGGGGCTCGACTGCTGGTCGCCCAACCTCAACCTCAACCGAGACCCGCGCTGGGGCCGCAACATGGAGACCCCGTCCGAAGACCCGCTCGTGAATAGCAACTACGGCGTCGCGTACACAAAGGGGCTGCAGGAAGGCAAAGACAAGCGCTTCTTGCAGGCCGTCGCGACGCTGAAGCACTTTGTCGCGTACTCGTTCGAGAACTCCGAAGGGATCGACCGACGCGCGTTCAACGCCGTCGTGTCCCGGTACGACTTTGCCGACTCGTACTTGCCGGCGTTCCGAGCGTCCGTCGTCCAGGGGAAGGCCAAGGGCGTCATGTGCGCGTACAATAGCGTCAATGGCGTGCCCATGTGCGCGAACGAGGAGCTCAACACCAAGCTCTTGCGTCGCGTGCAGGGCTTTGATGGCTACATCACGAGCGACTCCGGAGCTATTGGAGGGATCTTTTACAAGAGACATTACACCACGTCGCTGTGTGAAGCAGTGCGGCTCGCGATTGTATCGGGAACGGACATCAGTAGCGGGACAGAGTATGAAAAGTGTCTGGCTGAGCTTGTGACGAGTAGCCGTTTGTCCGAGGAGGTGGTGGACGACGCGTTGCGGAGGACGCTGCGGCTTCGATTTGAGCTCGGGCTCTTTGATCCCATCGACGACCAGCCATACTGGCACGTGCGACCGAGCGAGGTGAACACGGCGGCGTCCAAGCAACTGAGTCTCGACCTCACGCGCAAGTCGCTGGTGCTTCTGCAGAATCACGACAATGTCTTGCCGCTGACCAAGGGCAAGAAGCTGGCGGTGATTGGACCACACGCGATGGCGAAGCGGGCTTTGCTGGGCAATTACTTGGGCCAAATGTGTCACGGCGACTACTTGGAGGTCGGGTGTGTACAGACAATGCTGGAAGCGATCGGGGCTGCTAACGGTCTCTCAAACACAGTCTATGCAAGAGGATCCGGTATCAACGACACTTCGACTGCAGACTTTAATAATGCAGAAGCAGTTGCACGAGAAGCAGATGCCGTCGTTCTGTGTCTCGGAATTGACACGTCTATTGAGCGCGAGGCGGGAGATCGTGAGAACATTGATATGCCCGATATCCAGATGCAGCTTCTGAAGCGAGTTCGTCGTGCTGGCAGGCCGACGGTTGTAGTGCTCTTGAACGGTGGCATAGTGGGCGCTGAAGAGCTCATATTACATACTGATGGTGTCCTGGAAGCGTTTTATCCAGGATTCTTCGGTGCCCAGGCTGTGAGCGACGTACTGTTTGGCGATGCCGTCCCAAGTGGCAAGCTGCCTGTCACGATGTACTCGTCTGATTACATTCACAAGGTGGACATGAAAAGCATGAGCATGACGAAATACCCTGGTCGCTCGTACCGCTACTACAAAGAGGTACCCGTGTTCCCGTTTGGCTGGGGTCTGAGCTACACTAAATTCACGTTAGCTCCCGACTCCGACAGCCATGCAGCGGACCCGGATACATCTCTCATTGTAACGCGTGAGTTGGATGCAAACGTCACTGTCATCGTATCGAACGACGGCAGTTTCGTTGGCGATGAAGTCGTGTTTGCGTTCTTCCGTCCGTTGAACGTAAGTCTAACGGGGAACGCTGCATTGCTGAATGAGCAGTTGTTTGACTACCGTCGCGTGAGCTTGCGCCCTGCCGAGGACAGTAAGGTCACTTTCCGTATCCAGCAAAGGACGGTAGCGATGGTGGACGACATGGGCAACCATGTCATCTACCCCGGTTTCTACGAAGTCATTCTAACGAACGGGGTGCATGAGCGAGTGACGTTTGTCGTTCACGTGTTCAGTGAGTATGACATTATAAACAAGCTTCTGACGGACCAGGAGCACCATGGATCGCCCGCTCGACCAGCACTAATGATGGAGTCGTAGCCTGCAACATCATTGCGCAAACGCACCAGCCCCCGGCCACCCAAGTGGAAAGGAGCCAGGGGCAGTCGATTGTTTACCGTACTCGGATACAAGCTCCACGTGGTGGGTTGAAAGAATGCATTATTTTATTGCTGCCGCCGAATCGGTTCAGCAGGGAGTAAACACCTGTCTCTTGGTGTGCGTACGAGACAAAATTACTTCTTCAACATAAGAGTTTACGCACTCGGACTGTCGTGACGGGGTGACCGACAACCGTGAAAAGACACAAATGCAGATGAAGTAGTAGCTGTGTTGCTGTGGCCGTCTTCGATCTTCGTCACGGTCCATCACATCTCTGTTTCATATTTGCTTTTTGGCTTGCTAGTCAGCTTCTTGGTCCTAACACCCTAACACTGATGTACGGACTCGAATTAAGAATTCTTATCCAGCGGACTGCCTACTTTACAATATCTAATACCGATGATGTCGACATGATCAAGCTACAACTCGTATGAAAATTTGCAAGCTTAAAAGAAAAGGGGAAATAGAAAATATACCATATTATGCGGAAAATAAATATATACCTCAAGATTATCAACTACGTATATGAAACGATAAACAATTAAGATATATACCACAAGATTGAAAAATAAATATAAACCAAGGCGTATACTAGACGTATAGTATGATCGAATTTAGTACCAACGGTAGCTCCAAGCCAAGAATCGATCAATTGTGACTGTCGAACGGTAAACAAGTACATTAAAACGACAAACCCATTTGCAAATGACATGACGGATCACAGCAGTATCCGCCTAGATGGGCGCGGCCTTCAGCGGCGGAATATCTTGTTGGCTATACAGTAGAATGGAAGTCGAATTAAGCAATCGTTTTGCGCACAAAATGTTTTTCTTTGTGTCTTAAACGGATAAATTGGCTAATATATTGACAGCTAATCATTTATGTATGGGAGGCGTTAAGCATCCACCCCCCTCGCAATAACTATCCACCCCCTCACACTTACGATGCTATGATTGGTCAATAAAATGAAATGCAATGAACAATCCCTGACATATTGTTGAACGGTAAACTAATTCGCTATTCCCTTCGCTAAGCTTGAGCCAGGTCCCACGAAGAACTCCGGACTTGGTCAACGGACTGATGCACGGGCCCTTGTGGGAGTGCTACGTCGTAAGCATGACGGCCAAAAAGCAGAAGCAGAGAAACAAGTGGCTCTTCACTGATTAAAAAAATCGAAAAGCGTGCACTAGTATCGAAGACTGCGCTTGAAATGCTGCATTCATGTCGTGAAATAGGCGTTGTGGTGACTACATCTTGACAACATCAATGCAGTTACGTTTGTGGTCTAGTGGTTTGATAACAAGTAGAAGCTGGCGATGAAGCATAAGGTACGCAATTAGATTTGGTCCAACTAGTGTAATTATAGCTGCTCCATGCCGGTAGAATGCCCCTGTGAGTTAAATACTTATCTGTGGATGTTGTGCATATTATAATACCGTTCGCATGCTAAAGAGGTTCGGTGTGAGTTCTCCTTGCACTTCGCCGATATAAAAGGTAAAATTGGCGCCATGCCTAGGCAACCGCGCGACCCATTATCAGCTTTGGAAACACGTTCGCGTTAAAAGAGGTAGTTGATGATATTGCTATTGGAGGCCGATGAATAGGGGAGCTGTTTGGAGTCAGGTGCATGCACATACATTGACCACAATTTTCATCGACACTTTGTCCGAAAGTTGGTCCAATTGACAAGCTTGGCAACAGCAAGGTAATCGGGCTTACTTTGAACAATGGTACGTTGGTTTGACTGGTATTGTTAACGCTGCTCGTTACATTGTAATGCTGGGTCGCCTGCCATGTGGTGTTGATGGCTAACAAAGACATCGTCGCTGACGCCGACGGCGACGTCTTGTCCGTTAAATCGTGCAGATCGTGTTGGGATACGGTCCTTTGTGATCGAAGCTTTTCTCGATCACTAGCCGTACTTCTTGTACGTAGTGATTACTGGAAGCATTGTCTTCGATAGTATTTCTGTCGTCTCACTGTGGTGCAACTAACCTCGCAACGGACGTTGAAGCAGGCAAGCATATATGGTTCTAAATGTATAAAAGCATTATGACCACCATTTAGGCTTTGTACGCCTCGCTCGCCACGGAGTGGTTACAGCCTGTGATCAGTATGATATCGGTATTTACAGTACATAACTTTGACCCGCAACTTAGAAGTTTCAAACGAAGATTGATGAGCTAATTACAATGGTAGGCCGCAATATGCTTATAGCATCCTGCAGCCAACATGTACCTACCGCCAGCCAGTTAGGCATGAAGTACGAGAGTGAGGTCTCTACAGTGCGATGTATTTCAATGATCGAGTGTGATGTACTTCTGTACGGATGGATACAAGACTTTGCGGGCGCCAAGTTGATAAGAACGTAGAGAGCATTTTGGCTTAAAGATACATGGCCAAACAGCTCTGCACTAACATGAAATTGCTGACTTTTTCTTGTGTCGTATCGACACAAGAACCGTGAGACGAGAAGAATGGGCGCATCAGCGAGATGTCAAGGATGATGTATATCAGTCGGAATGTCTGCGCCCTGTAAACCAAATTGCTTGTAGCATTTTTGCTTGAAGTGTTATGACATTGGAGTCCTGCACTGCGCGGATCGCATGTGCATGCGCATCGTCATTCCGGAAGTATGACGTCTGTCTTGATGTATCTATCGCTCTGCGATTCTACGAGAAGCTCGAATGGTGCCCTGTGGCTGTGCGAGCAGCTTAACTACGGTACGGCGTGCGAATGTCACGAAGTATACACCGCGTAACCATGACATGAATTGGTTGAATGGGAAGTGTCTGCTACGATTGGTAGGATTCGATACAGAGACAACATCCGGCGTCATATGTTCGATGAGACGTGTGGAGATGAACGAAAGTGCGAGTATATGTAGGTCCTACACTCTTGTCGTGTTCGGATCTGGCTTCATTAGCGCTAGTGATCCCATTTCGTAAGAAAACATACAATATGATATACCGTTCAAGTTTGGTGGTGAAGAGTTTGGATCACCGATGCTTTTCATTTGCTGTCGAGGACTACCCACGCATAGTGGAGTGTACTGACGGTAAGTGGCTCCCACCCGCACATTTCCTGACTTCTGAAGAAGTCTAAGTATGGCGATCAAGAGCTTTGATTCGTGACTGTAGTCTGTTTGATTCTTGATAGAGAGTTCTTGGTTATTGCGCATAATAGAGAAGCGCAATTCTGACTACCTTCGGTCGTGCACATACAAAGAGCTCCAGTCGACTGACACTTTTGTAATTATATGGTTGTCTTCAAAGACAATAACATCAGCCAGCAGAATGAGAAATAAAGAAGCAAGAAGATTGCGTGATGGTAGGTGAAACGAGTTATTCAACCTGACATCATAGTAGTAGGGATAAGTAGCTATAATAGACCTTTGCTCCTCTCTCAAACTAGCGCATTAAGAAGACAACCATTCAAATTCACAGGTATATGTCATTGGTGCAGTAGGTGCTCTAAAAAGATGGTTACACACCCACTAATTCGATATTTTCAATTGCTTTTATATCTGCATTGACAACTGCGTGACATGTACGAGCATTATGCCCTGGCTGGGCACAGCGTCGAAGAGGCGCCTTAGCATATGCTGTTTGGTGGAAAGGTGTTTTATTCCAATCCTTGTCTGACCAACTAGGATAAAAATGTTCGTTGCATTTCTGATTATGGAGCATCGTAAGTGGGAGGGGGTGGATATTTATTGCGAGGGGGTGGATGCTTAACGACTATCTTTTACATATGCAAAAAGCGACGTTGGTCTTTTTCTGGTGAGCCTGAACAGTTCGACGCCTTTGTAGCCTCGTTTTAAGGTATTCTCGTGTGATGGATACTGTATGTAGCGGGGCTACTTAGCCCTTAGTCCGAGGAACACTTTGGATCACAGCCACTAAGGCCTAAAGAGCTGATTGCAACGACTTAAGAGTATACTCGTTTTAAAGAACTAGGAAATAAATTATAGTCAACAAGCTTAGCTCGACGGAACGGACGGGAACCAAATGCACGAGGTGCATGAGAGACAAGTCTCAAGGTGCCTGTCTCGCTACGACTCTAAAGGTAAACTAAAACTTTATTTATGAGTTATCGACGGTAATACACCCTTTCTCAAGTACCCGACATTAATTTTTAATTGCACTACCATAACATTCTTAGTATTCCGTACACTTTGATGGATGACATGTCCGTCAGTCACAGCCCCCTATAATTGTCGTTTACAATTAATTTGACAAATCAGCTTAATAGCCGTCTCAGGATGTGCTAATTGAAAGGATGATTATAAAACAGGCATCAACTGCTTCTGCTTCACCTGGAAGACATCCTTAAAAGACAGGAACATAATATCGGTGCAGTTCTCGTCCATCTCCCTTTGGAGTATTAAGAAATCGCTCTTGATTGCCACCGTGCTGGCGATGACGGTGGCCAGGCTTCCACTGAAGGCGCACAAATGGTCGCACTTGCCAGGTCAGGCAGTCCAGGGAGCGTCAAAGGACGTGTTCTTGTCGTACGAGTCGGTAAGTGGCGCGCAGGACCGGGTTGTCGTGATAGATATTGACTAGCTCCCTGTGATCCGCCTTGAGATATTCGATCTGTTTGTTCGACCAGCACATCGCCACGTGGACGCGGTGCGGCGTCAGCACATCGCACACTTACACGCCATGACGCAGCTTGACCGACTGGGCGGGAACCACTGGCGGTGCGTCTCTCTCCAGCGCTTGTTTGCGCCATCATGCGCGGCCTTGACGTCCACTAGGCCCGTGATCACCGTAGTAGTGTACCTGGCGATGTCGCCGACAATGAAGTCTTAGTAGCCGGGTTCAGCTCGTCGTAACATGTCGTGGCAAATGGACCTTAGTCATGGATGTGCGCGACGATCGAATTGACCGGGATGCGCACGAAAACCATAAACCAGTACACGACGTCAATGTGATCGTCGTCGGACACGACCTCGTACAAGAACTCGACATCGAACATGGCCGTCAGCATGCCAACGAGTGCGTTGAAGTGGGAATCCTTCTGTGCTATAAACAGCGACCGGCTCCGCAAGATGGCGAACGTCACATTAATGGAATCGATGACCGACGAGATGCTGAAGGTTATCATCCACCACTCTCTGGCCAGCGCGGCGTCTTGGCGATCTTTAACCCAGCGATCGATCAGCAACAGTTCTTTTCATGCACATTTGACGCCCATGGGCTTGATGAAGCTGGTGTAGTGAAGAGTTCGGGAGAAATCCTGACTAATCGCATCTTTTCACACTATGGGCACATGTGGGACCGATCACGAAGGCCTTGGGACTGACCGCCGGAAAATCTCCAGCGATACGGTGGAAAGTTTTTTGGTCATGACCATCAGTCACGGTCACTGACTGTGATCATCGGTCTCGATCACTGTTGATGGCCATCGGTCATGGTCACAGACTATGACCATTTGGTCATACTGGTGGTTGGGTGGACCACTTTAAGGCCAAGTAATGGATGTAGGGGGGCGAACCACGTAACAGAAACTGAGATACAGAGAAGCATAAGCGTAGTTATAGCTCCTAATAGGTTAATAACGAACAGTATAGATTTTACTACAAGAGACACGCGTCAGCATTCCTCCAGGCTGGAATACTTGTGGCCACCCGACGCTCAAGGTTTACTGCTTCGCGTGTTTGCTCAACGTTTGTCCCTAGATTGCTTGGATAGGGAAGAAGATACTCATTCAAGTTAGCCCATGATCGGACGCGGCAAGCATATAAAGGCAAGGTCTTCATACGGCTCAAGTGATCAGAAGAACAAGGTGATAAAGTGGTCAAAAGAACAAGGGGATCAAGTATCCACATTTGGGCATGGCTACCTCAAGTAAGGTCAAGGCGACTCTGGGAGAGCGCCACAAGTAACTGTTGATCGTATGAAGAATTTCCATGCGACCACACCCAACCTATCCCCAACTCGGTCAAGACAGACATCTACCTCAAGTCACCTAGAAGAGTGCAACCCACCCGCCAACGGGTACACAAGGTGAGAAGGAACAAGATGAGACACACAATCCAGAGTACCCCTTCCGTTAGTCGGTCGTCCGGGCGCCAGTGGAGAGTTGGGATCGCGTCGTAACATGAGCGAATCCCACTCCACCATACTGGCCTGATCAGCAGGAAAACGAGAGGAACCAGGCAAGCTTGATCCACGTGCCGTACGCCACACAATCGCCGGCCAACATGACTACTAGGTAGATCTGATGCGGCACGCACCATATCAGGAGAACTGGGTGTTTAGCCGTCACCACCATGCGCGTGACGAGACCGCAGTGGTGGCCCGTCATCTCCAGACAACCTGCCAATAACCTTAGCACTTCACGGCTCGTAGAGCGGGTCGAGGAACTTCACCAGCATGTTGAAGATGTTCTCGGCCGTGTGACAATCGATCATCGGGGTGGCAACCAGATGCAGAATGTAAAGCTTGTAGGCGAAGCAACACGCCCGCGCTTGACGAGGAAAGACTGGTCGCGATTAGTGCTGCCGTCGCCAGCCAGCGATATCGCCCAGACCGAGTCGTGGTTAAGCAGTTCGGCATTATTTCTGCAGGCAGGTGCCGAACAGGACGCGGACGTACTGTTTGAAAATGAAGTCGTTGAAGTGGTCAGCTGAGCCGTAATCGTCCAAATCTTGGCGTGCTCGATGGGCTTCACTACCTGTCGGAACGACATGCCGATCGTGACGAAGTCCATGTCTAGCTCGAAGTGCATAACGTTAGTGATAGTGATGGTGTACCACATCGAAATTTCGTCGCTCTGCACGAGCAGCTTCATCATGTTTACCTCCTTCTGGGCGATCTTGACCGCCTTCTTGGCCGCGGAACCCTCTTTCGTCGCTGTCGCCATAGTCGTAGTAGATCATGCTGTCATTGCATATTAACTTCTCCTTGATGATCACGTCGAAGATATTGGCTTTGACCTTGCCCATCATTTTTTTGCTGTCCAGGTCCATGTAGCGATGGAGCGTTATGCTGAACTTAAGCTGACCGTCGAAGAAGTCTTCTTGTCGTTTTCTGAGGCCGCCTAGTACTCGATCTAGTACTCCTGGTGCTGGCTCATATGATGGCTCTTGTACTTCGCCGCGGTAAGCAGCGCCGTGAAAAAGTAGACGGTACTGCGCGACTTGAGCTTGTGACTTCTGGTGGGCCTGACCTCGATCCTGTCCCAGCCGATGTGGTTACATAAAATTCATCAGCAGGTGATGAAACCGTCGCCGGTTGTGCTCACGACCTCGACCGTAAGTTAGCTTGTGCGCCGGCTGGAACGGCGTTTTGACCTTCTTCTTAGGCGCCATGAGGTCTATGAGATGCTGTGTTACATCGCGACGCAGTTTCTCCAAGAAAAAATAGTTTATTTGTCGTCCTCCCTAAGTTAATTTGTCGCTTTATTTCACTATATGTAGCAAAACGACAAATTTAGGAGGCATGTTCAGTCATCAAAGTATGTCGTACTTAGTACTACTGTATCAGCTCTAGAACCACAACCGATACGGTACGATACTATCAATTTTATAGCGTTAAGGTTCACACCCACTACCTCCATAAGGACATTATCAATTAGATTAGCGTATTGTGACCCCGTTACATCGTGGGTCTTTCCATAGGTTAGCGATAAAGCATTGTACAAATACGCCTGGGTGGGCAACGAAGTAATCACTCGAATAACTATCCAACAATATTAATATAATGGGAGTGGTAGCCACACGGCAGAAACAACACTGAGACGTTAATATCATGCAACTAATCGATGAACTCCGTTCAGACAGTGCAAAATTGCTTCATCCGATCCACACAACATCATTCTGCGCATAATCACTTAGCTGCTATAAGGAACTCACAAAATGTAAACATAATTGATAAATAATAGCCCTTTTTGCAACTCAAAGATCCAAGCCGGCAATCGACTCTTCTGACATGTAAATGATTAAATAGTGCGTTTTACGACACTGCAATGTAGCTTGATCACTACTTTTTTTACTAGACTGAAATTTGAGGAGTGAGGAATACTTTTCGCCATCATGTTGTACGGATTTCATTGACTACCATTCTTGTTAACTTGAATTAAACGAGCCGCCATCCTTAGACTGACCCGTTTCCGATAGTCATCCTTATTTGTAAAGTCGCAGAGTCTTACGCGGTTGAGTAATAAAGTACTTTGAGCACTGTACAATCAAATATCTAGCTCACATCGCTTTACAAATGTGATAATCTACGCACCAGTTTACATGATAAAGCAAAAAATTCATCGTCTAACTAGCAGCTTGGCGCGACGGAGTCCAACATGGCACTAATACAAGATATATCTATGCAGGTATTATCATATGAACTTGTTCATCTGTTGGGATACTGCTGTGATCCGCCTTGTCATTTGCAAATGGGTTTGTCGTTTTAATGTACTTGTCGACAGTCACAATTGATCGATTCTTGGCTTGGAGCTATCGTTGGTACTAAATTCGATCATACTCTACGTCTAGTATACGCCTTGGTTTATATTTATTTTTCAATCTTGTGGTACATATCTTAATTGTTTATCGTTTCATATATGTAGTTGATAATCGTGAGGTATATATTTAGGGAATCGCTATTTAGACGTCACCTTCTTGCAAATTGCCCCTCAGTCCCAAATTTTTTGAAATCTGATTGGTCAAAATATAAAATGGGAACATCTCATTGAAATTACCCAAACGTTTATTCGCCACGAAGAGACTATTGCGCTTCTTGAAATTTAGTCGATCGACATGGTATTGAGCTGTTGTCGCCTTATTGCTGCTGCTATGAACTTTCTACAAGCCTGTAACCGGTGACTAATCTATTCGATTGTGTGTGGTGTTTGCTGCTTTGGCAGCGTGTATGCTCATGATCACGGATGGCTGCTAGTATCCTCGGGGATGTTCGTGTATATCATAGATATCATTTGCAGGTAAATCTCATGTGAAGAATTGGAGGTTATTGCTGCAACAGAACATTGACGAGAATCCACTAGCAGTGTGTACTGGTTGCCATTGCAGATTATGCTTAAGTTTAAACAGGGCCACATAGACTAGTTGGTGCTCATCATGTTGGTCCTGAAACTTGTCTGGATTGGTCGCGCGCTTGTTTACCACAATGCAGGAGACGGTCGACCCAGTGGAGGTTGCAAGTTTCGATGTGGGCATTTTGCTGAACGAAACGCTGATGGTACATGTACTTTTTTATGAGCTATGAACAGGGTGCTTGGCCACGCATAGAAGAAGAAGGCGGAAGTGTAGCAGCAACGCAGCTCAAACACCTCTGTATTTTTACTATCGTGTGCACGAGATCGTGTTGCTGGCAAACATAACAAATTCCTGTCATAACTGATGGGACGGTAGACAGCCGCGTCTTGTCATCATGAGCAATGTGATTACAATGTTACGTTAACCAGGTTGCTGTTTTATATCTTTAAACCTTACAATCTTGTACTTCTGAATCTACTGTTGTTGCTGCTGGTGCTGTAATTGCTGATGGTGCTGCTGCTGGTGTTGCTGCTGGTGTTGGAGTAGCTGCTTCTTGTCCTTGATGACGACAATTTTGGGCATTGTGACCTATTGCTGCCAATTCCGACATTGCCGGCGTCGCACAGGAGTTTCCAACGTAGCGGCATCATGCTCGAACTGTGATAGAAGTCGCTGTGTTGACCCCATTGGTCGACCACGAGTATGAGATTTTTAAAAGATTACGAATACCCGCTTCTGAAACTGCCAAGACATGGTCAAGCAGCACACGCTTACGATGTTTTGGGGTATTATCGTATTATTCTGCAATCCACTTCAATCCCATATGAATTTCAATTTTACAATTTCAACATGCATCTGTGTTGACTGTACCAGCAACCAATGCCGGTAAAATCTTTGACCGACAATGGTATCACTCGGCTACGAAACTCATGAGCACATGGCTGGCCCATCATGGATTTCAGCAATCCTAAAATCGGCAATTATATTCAGTCACAGTCAGTGGCACGTCAACTACAGCATACAAACCTCGACAATTCCCGTTTTTGTGAAACCGCTGCCGATACTGCGTATACGCTGCCTTCAGACCTACTACACATATCTTACCCATCACTTCTGAAAACATTGGTCCAAAGTGCATATTGGCAATGGCATGCTGCTTTGCATTTTGCTGCATAATTACATCAAGCTGACCTTCGCATGCAAGGAGAACCGCTGAGTCTACTGATAATAGATAACCTGCAATAAATCACTCGTCAGCGAAAAAAATAATGATTACAAAGCCAAGGGCTCAAAACTTTATCACCTTACCGGTTGAAACAGACATCCATTTTTTGAGAGCGGCATGAGCACTCTCCACACGTGACGTTGTAACATGGCCATAATGGCATTTATTTTGTAAGAAAATAGAAACAAGCTTTTCCTTGTACAAAAGCCAAGTGTAATCAAGGTAGCGCATCGAGACGACAGGGAATGCAACATGCATTGATGCAAGTTTCGACTCATAACCCACTATGGTTGTGGCAGCAACAAGCCCGTTCCAAGCTTGGACGAATTCTTCTTAGGCGTCCAGTGTTAAAAAAGCTTTCCTCTGCTTGGAAAAAATGTTCTTGCCGATATGCCACCGGCAGAGCAAGCAAGATGAATTGGGAAACGTCTGCGTGAGCGCGTTCATCAGCGCAAGCTCTCGATCCGTGACAAAAGTGATCTCAGCTTGTATATTATAATTCTGGAAAACTTCTCGTAAATGGCGCAATGCCCACAAGTGGCCCACCACATGTTCATTTCGCATAGAACAGTATGCAAAGGTAAATTTGCAGCTCGTTGACGATACGCCAACGATACGGAGGAGAGGAATTCCATGCCTTTTGATCTTATAGGTCGCATCAATAAGCCATATCGAGCCAGCCCTGTACTTGCTGCAAATTTCCTTTGCAGATGGTGAGATAATAAGCAGGTGAGTAAGACGCTGCTGTGCATCAATCTGAGTGAAGTAGCTGCTAGGAGGTAAAAAATCTACGAGAGCTATTAATGGAGGCTGGCTATCCATCATCCCGCTAAGTTCTGAATCGCGTAGATTGTAAATGTCTCGAGCCGTAACCGTGACATCGCTATTCTGGCGCAGTAAAGCGATAATACGGCTGGGTTTCACACCAGCGCGCGTTAGGGACAATACTGATTGCCGATTTGGTTCTGTCGAATAGCGCCCTTGCGGATGGGCAGCCTTGTGGGTGAAGGGATCATGATTGTGTTCTCCATTGGCAACTTGTACCTGCCAAACTCCAGTTTTTAGTTGCCGTACACTTGCCTTGAACAAGCATCCAGTTCTACTACTGGACGAGATATCGATGGCGAGGTCCTGTACGCATGGACGGGAGGTGTGATGGGGAGCAGTCAAGATCAACAGCGTTGATGTCACCGTCTTTCCTGTTGCCGATCCTTCTTGTGCGTCTGATTGCAATAGCATAGCTTCCTGCTGTGCATGTACATTAATGGCGACTCTTGCTCATTCCAGGGAAGCATAAGCAAGCTGCAGAGGTGGTGCAAGGCTGTTCATTTTAATTTAATAAAGAAAGAGGTCTGAATTATAGATGTCCCAGTTCTACTGGAAAAAAAGAATACAAAACATTTCTACCAATCAGATTTCGAAAAAAATTGGGACTGAGGGGCAGTTAGCAAGAAGGTAATGGTTAAATAACGGTTTTCATTATTTATTATCAGTCAAGGTTCTAAATGGGAGGTTGCGCTGCAACCACCCCGCTGTCCGTCGCCCACCCGTTACCGCCTAGCCCAAAAAAGAAGGATAATTGGCACAGGTAGGAACCATGGCCTACCATCTACGCAATCAGTCTTAAAGGCCCACTGTTCCCGCGAAAGGCTATATGCATGCCTTCTCTGTAATGCTATCAAGTCTAGCACATTCTTTGCGATTTAAAGGTTTAAATGTCCACCATCGGACGTCTTCATCTTCTGGTGTGGGCGTTCTTTGAGAAGGTGAAAATAGCTGGGGATAGTCAAGGCCAAGTGCATCTACTACTCACTTGGTTTGCAACCACAATAATTTTTCATGGAGGTCCTTGTTGCACAGGTATTCCGCATTGTACTGCCAATTGTTTGCGATCTCTCTGCTAACAGCATGACACAATCGTGCACAGATGCTCCTATTGAGGCGAACTTTAAGGCTAAGAACCTCTTCAGCAACCGGTCGGACAAAAACGTTTTGGTGTGTGCATTGTGTACGTAGATCTTTTTTCTTCTACATAGTGCCTAGCAAATTCCTTCCGGCACGGTTTTTCCATCGCATATTGATGTTTTCACTTGGTCCGGTCACTCTGCATAGAGAGAACCTGCTTTATGGAGCTATAATAATACTTGTAAAACTGCTAAAAGCTGGTGAAACCATATTAACTAGTACAAACATCAAAAACTGGTAAAAAGTGGTAGTAAGTAGTGATAACGTTAACAACTTGGTGAAAATGTTTAAAAGTCACGAAGCTTTTTACCTAACATCCCTACTTGGAATCGTCCAGCGATACGGCAGTAGTAAGACTAATCTTATGTCACAGGGTCACGGAAAAGATAGAGAAGGTACGGGATGAACCGGAGCAACAGTCCGTCGGATCTTACCAGTCAGGAGGTGTTGCCTCTGGTTGCCGAAAACTGACTGGGACGGCGGGCTAAAAGGAAGCGGCGATTTTCGGATTCGTGTAGATCAGACAAATCTTTACGTTAGGAATAACTGGTGATGACCTTCGCTTGTTTGCGTCGCTAGTTTCTTCAAGCACAAGACATCGATCGGCTCATGCTGCAGTAAAGGGAACGAACACGCTCGTATAAGAAGATGCCTGCTTTCTTGAGCTCGCTACTTCGAGAATGAGTAAAAGGTGTAGCAAGGCCAAAACACTACGATTCCATCCCAGGACGCGTTAAACATCTCAAACGGATAGACTACCTGTGTCCAACTCTATCTCCAACTACACGAATATATATAACAGTTATTTTTGAGTCGTGATTTGCTGTCGATTTGACAGATGGCAGATGAGAGCGGTGCATAACGTCGCACCATGCGAGCGATTCAAATGGATCGCATGCTCTAGAATGATTGCGGACAGTCCGCATCACCCTACACTCTCCCTCATTGGCAAACATTACGCCTTATCGTTTGGAATCATAAACCCATGTCGGTACGTATTATAGTCGACACGGATTCAGGCTATATTTATTGTCGGGTCTCGCCGGGGCCCCGTGCGTCCGGGGCTTCTTCTATTCGCCTCAGCTAAGGTGCCACTGGCATCCATTAGCTTATACAATCCAAGTTACATAGCTCGCCCGAGCAGGGTCTCAATACTGGTAGCGCACGCATCATCGCACTTCAGTGTTTCTTGTCCACCCGATGATCCAAGGATTTCTATGATGGGTGTCGGAGACGGCGGCCAATGAAGATATTTGGAGGAAGCTCCTGCAGCGAGCGTCCCAGGCTCATGAAAGTCTACTGTGCCCACGCCTCCAGACCTGGCTGCGTGGCTTCGACACGCAGTCGATTGAGGATAGTTGGGAATCTGCTGCATCAAATCAAAGGCTTTCCCCCCTTTAGAAACACGCCACTAGGCTAAACGACACTGAAGAGCAGAAAACAGTTATAACAGAGGGCGGAGACTCGGGAGTCACTACCGACAGTTGTGGTTATAGACCTTAAACAGTTTGATCTCGTGGCAGGCATAGCTATTTTCGTGGATGATTTCGGCCATACAACAGTGAGGAAATGCTGAGCGAAGCACTGAAAACCCAAGGCTGACGTGGTGCTTGGTGACATGGCGCCATCCGACAACTTTCCGACTGACAGTTGATCGCAGTTGCGGCTATGCCACAATGTGCTCGAGATGACAGAGCTCTACTTGCGTCCAGGAGTTAATTTGTGGCAAAGGTTTCGCACTGGGTGATCCGAAACGTTCGAGCAGAGCTAAAGAGACAGCACGCTCATGAACAGAAGGCACTTTTGCAATAACGTTGATAGCAATGACCGCATTACTGTCGTTCAGCTCCTCAGTCGTCTCGTGGCGACGGGCTGTCGTATTTGATCTTAATGGCGTGATTGTATGCTATCCGCAATCACTCGAGTATTTCATGACCTTGGCCTTTGTGATCGTCTCGCTCCTTGTAGAGGTAATTCCATCTGACGAACCTACGTGCAGACTAGCGCTATTCATCTCTTCATCGGGAACTCCACCACCCCACATCCACTCATAGAACTGTAGTACTGGCGGCGGTGACACGTGCAATGTTAGGCTCGTCAAGTTCTGTTACGATAGAAATAAGTGGGGACGCGAGCAGGATCCTGGTTGCCATCGAATATTAGTTGCGTACTTGGAGCTTCACTTGGTGCAGAATACGGTGTTATGTACCGCTCTCATCTGCCATCTGTTAAATCGACAGCAAATCACGACTCAAAAATAACTGACTAAATGTATTTGTATAGTTGGAGATAGAGTTGGACACAGGTAGTCTATCAGTTGGAGATGTTTAACGCGTCCCTTCCATCTCACTCAAAAGGCTACAATTTTATTCCATTCAGCGGGCACTTTTCAGAGCAGCTGACAATGTCAATCTGACTGCCGTCGCTGTCTGGCAGCCTGGCATGAGAGTGCTCCTGCCTTCGCTGTCCGTAGCGCTCTCTTGTCAGGATGCTGAAGCCTTTCACTGGGTCACGATCAAGCATTCGTGCGTTCACAAGGCGCTGGCAGAATCCAAATCTTTCTTCAGAAGATGCCGTGGCAAGTGCGACAGACAAGCGTGTGGAAACGTGCTGTTCAATCTTATAACCTGCAGATCATCCACACACAGCGCGCAAGCAAACGTGCCTACCTTTTGAACGATGCACTGGAACGATGGTATGGTGAACGCATTTTGCCTTATACAAGCTCGCGCAGTACATTGTAAATAACCACGATTGCTATCACATCCATAGCATACAATGCTAAGCGGAATGTTCCTGCTTGCACAATCTCACCTGACATCAAACCCCGGTCATCCACTCGGTGGCGGGCGGTCGCTTGACATCTCATCATTGTGCATTTCCTCGCTGTAACCATGATCGAAAAAGAGCTGCAGAGCGGCATGTGATCAACCCTTGATGGTACAGTGGACGGTCTACGAACACACAAGATGCTTCATACCTCTGTTTGTGGCTGAATATCGTGAAGTGCATACAAACCAATCCGGAAATCACTTCCCACGTTCATAATCTTGCACACGCAGTTCGGGCTCGCTGAAGAGTGATTGACCAACTAGACACCAAACAGACATACAACGCGACATAAAAAAACACTCCAAACAACTCACTCAGCAAGACTGATGCAACACACTCGGGCCTTGTTTCCCTTTCGCGTCGAGTCGACCACAGTTTTGGTATCAAGTTTGATCAGATACCTGAAAAAGAAGGTCTAAACGGTCAGTAACCAAGCAAGCTAATCGACAGATAAACCGAACCAGCATCCTACCTGGAGCCATCTTTGCCATAGACGACACGACGCTGATCAGCTTCTTCCTGTGATACCATCTCACCAATGTACTCGATGATAAATTCGTCCTCAGCGACAAACTCATCCACGAATAGCCCCCACTCAGCAACGCCGAGCTTCGACCGGCCCATTCGCACCAGCTTCTGTTTGCCGAGTGCAATGCTGCGGTTTCGGCATCTTGTTTCGCACGTGCCGTCCTTCTTTGTCTTACCTGAGTTGAAGTCATACGGCTCACCCTTTTCCCGGGCGACAATTTCGTCTGCAGAGCACACCTTACAAAAGTCGATATCGCACTCGCGACCAGCACGGAAACAGGGACACGTCTCCGTACGGCAACGACCATGCTGGCACCGGCACCCTGGAAAGAAGATCTTGCACTCGTCACGGATGCAATGGCAATGCTTTGAGCAATATATGCCACTGTCGACGCAGGAGCAAACGCTCGCCTCACATGGACCAAGATGGGAGCATGGCTCGATTCTATGTATACGACAGGCAAAGCACTCACGTCGTTCAAAATAGTACGCTAACAGAACAACCACAAATATACGTACTTCATTCGGACGGTGTCCCCGACGCCATTTTGAGAGTCTGTTGATGTTAGTAACAAACGCACAGAATGAGGAGGATGGAACAGCACGTCAGCAGCGTTATGTGCAGCTTAGCGTAAGTCCGACAGTCGTCATCTCTTAGACGTCAACAGGAGCTTAGAGGGTGCGATACGTTTAATATATGTTCCATCCATGTGGCCGCATCGCTTTGATCTTAGAGCACTGCAGCGTATCTGGGACGACAAAATACATGCAATCCTTGTAGAATATGCAAACGTACTTTGTGCATGAACGACTGACTTCCGCATTTTTCTTGCCTTCCGCGAGCGTCGACTTTTTGACGAAGGACGAGCCTGTCAGGTAGCGAGACATCAGTAGACTATCTACACAGATGCACGAGATCACGGTCCACCTCACCTGTACATCTTTCGGCAAACTGCTGCCGTTGATGTTGTCATTAGCACACATTTCAGCGACTTCGACGCAAGTCGTGTTGCCAACCATCTTCGCCATTTGACAAAAGTTGCCTGAGTATATCATGTACGCGCGTGCACAAAGAATGCTTGTCTGTTCGCTCCAAGCGAAACCGGTAGAGCGAACACGAGCCTTGACAAAGTCATTGCAGCTTGAAACACTCACTTGACCGAGAAAACATCCATTCCCACAGTTCCGGCCTGTGTTAATCATTGCTCCCTTCTCCTTCGCATTCAGTGCAACGGCATTTTGTTCCAGGATACTCTATCGACCACGTCAGATACATCAGATTGATCATGCACCAACGTCAAAGGTTAAATGCATCGCACCAGGTTGGGTTGTTTCATGCATCCATGATAATCACAGTCGTACACAAAGCACCGACGACAGAAAAGACCTACATACACATTCGACAGTGATGTTACTACTGAAAGCTATCTACAGCAAACTTTGCAATTGGAAGGAGGCGGAGCGCGTACTCCGGTACGAATCGGCTGCTTTCTCGTACAGCTGAAAGTATTCCTTCATCGAGATGGTCCGGTCAGCGCGATCAAACACGTCATCCTTTGCCTGGGCTGTAGGTGTCCTTCTGCTCCGTTTACTAGACACAACCGTTGTTTCCATTCGGCGTCTTTTCTTTGTTGTGCTCTGTGTCGAGCATAGATTTGTGTAGACTTCGATCACCATCTATTCCCACAAGGGCAAGACAGCGTCAATACACAAAGGATTACATTTGCGCACTTCATGTTCAGTAACAAGCTACAAACTGCTACTAACCTCTTCTTCCACCATGATGACACTTGCGACGTGCGTGAGGTCGCTCGGGGTAAGGTCCCACGTTGACCGAAGTGTCCTTAGTACATATTCACACATTTCCATTGTAAACTCCACCTCGCATGCACTCGATCTTTGCTGCCTGATGACAATCAACGCCACAACAGTGAGAAAGAAAACGCACCAACAGTCAGACGTGCGGTCATCAGCATTCTTCAACAGCAGCACCGTGGTCGTCTCTCACTTGACTTGATCGAGCTCGGACACGACGTCGCTGGTACCGTTGTCACCAACGCAGGGCAGACATTTACGCGTGGGTTCGTCCTCCACGCCGTAGTTCTTGGTCAGAGCCGTCCACATGGTAGCAGTTGGAACAGGTGATACGATGGGCAGAATCATGACGCACTTGATGACGGATTGGCTTGGAGTTGTCAGCTGGATCTGCACCGTGCGCTTGACTTGGCATCCACCATATCTCAGCAACTCGGCCGCTTTTTGTACCGCAGCCAAGTAAACGATTTCATGAACACAGCACAAATGGAGCATAATAACAAATCACCACCATTAACACCTCCACCAGGGGTCATGACCCACCAGGGGTCCACCAGGGGTCATGACCCCTGGTGGAGGGTACGTGTCACTCAAGAGATGTACAAGGGAATAGGTGATTTGCAATCCCTCTACAAGCGCGCTGGGCGTTCGTTCCCCGATGGACCTTCTTCGGCATCGGATGCGCCTTGTCATACTGCTCGACAAGGCCCAAAATATCAACCAGCAGTTGAGAGCGAGGCTCCCAACTATCTGCATAGGGTGGATACCCGCTCCACCGGACGAGGTAACTCGTCCGACGTCCCTTCTCATCGCGGTGGTTCAACAAGCGTTCCACGAGGAAGCGTTGGCCACCGCGCGCATCAATCAATGGATGAGGCGAAGGAGGAAACACGTTCTCAGACGGGTTTGCAGGTTCAATCTGATACTTTGAACCAGCTCGAGCGCGTAACGCGTGAGTTGCGCGAGGATATCGAGCACGAGAGGAGCAGGCGTTTGGGCCTGGTCGACAATGTGACACGTCTCTACTCGGAACGGGAGAGAGATCGATCAGATTTTGCGTTTGCTCAGCTTGAGAACGAGCGGACTCAGCGTCATCTTCACGATGAGCTAGTGGAAGCTCGTCAGGATATCTCTCGGCTTCGCGGGGAGATATCCGAACTTCAGACTCGGGCTGATAGTCAGCACCGCGAACACAAGTATCTCTTGGAGATACTTGAGCGCAAGGGATTTCTTCACCGGAAGAAGTCTCGTACTGGTGATAAGGTCTAAGGCGACCGACGTAGAATGTAGGATGCGTGCACATCTTACGTGACAGTTAAATCGTGTATGCGTTGCCTATGCGGCGCAGTACACGAAATGGACCAATGAAATTGGGTAGTAACTTGTTACTACCCACGTTAGTCACTATGTGTCGAGGTAAGTTTACCGTAGATAGTAGGACTAGGTCACCTTCATTGAATGAAAGAACATTTGCCCTTCCATCCTTGTCTGCGTGTTTTCTTTTGTAGGTCCACTGCTTCTGCAATGGAATCTTGCACGAAACGGAAAACCGTTTCGCGAGCCAGTATAAATTCATCTGCTGACTAGCTGTCTTTGGCTATAGTGCGCTTGGAGCACACTGCGGCAAGATCAGTGACCTGGGTAGTAAGAGAATCCTCGCTCTTACTTTCCTCTTCTTCACCGAAGTCTATGTGATCGACACCGGCGTCATACGTAGTGACTTCGTGGTCAGTACGTGATGAGTGAGAGCCGACTTGGCGTTCGCGCGAACGGTTTCCTCTCCCACTCAAACTAGAGTTACACTCTAAAAAGGTGGGTAGGCGTGGGTGGCGCAAGACATTCACGAAGAACGGTGTATGCGTCGTCGATGCATGCACCGAGTTGTTGATGGCGAATTCCACCATTGGCAAGAGTTCGCTCTATTCGTAAACAAATGGACATAACCCCGAAGAATTTCCTCAAGAATGCGGTTGGTGCGTTCTGTCTGACCATCTGTTTCAGGTTGGTCAGAGGTCGACATCTGAAGGCGCGTTCCGAGTGTTTTGAACACGGATCGCCAGAAATCCGCAGTGAACCGTGGGTCTCGATCAGAGACGAGTTCACGAGGCAACCCATGAAGACGAAAGATCGTGTCGATAAAAACACGAGCACATGCCGATGCATTGATAGATTCAGGTACAGCGACGGTGTATCATTTTACAGAATCTATCAACGAACACAAGAATACCTGTATTCTTGTGTGGGTCTGCGGGGAATCCAAAGACAAAGTCCATTGAGACTGATTCTCAGCATTCTGCCGGAATGATAAGTGTTTCAACGGCGCACGAAGTGGAGGACCAGACTTCACTCGTTGACATACTTTGCATGCGCGGACGTACTTACGCACGAACTGATACTGGCGGGGCCAGAAAAGATCAAGCCTAACTGTAAGATATGTCTTCTCTCGACCACGATTCCCACCAGTAGGTGCATCGTGGTACTAATAAATGATGCGCAGTCTCAGGTCACCATGGTCCGGTACGACGACACGAGGCGTGTCGCCGGAAACGGCTGAATACTTCAGTAAGCCATTGTGGACTGTATATCTATCCGTGGAGGATCGATATACTGGGGGCAACCATTTAAGGGATTGACGGGATGGTGGCGAGAGATGATCCATCAAACGCACCATCGCCAAATCGTACGTCTTGCGTATGCCTTCGAATAAGGTTGATGACGGGACACTCGACGTCAACACCGCGACAGTGGTCGGACCAGTGTTGGGTTGTGCAGCCGGTTCGAAATCGGTCCGGCGCGACAGAGCATCAGCGACGACATTCAGCAGTCCTGGCTTATATTCCACGGAGAATTTATACTCCGCGAAGAACGACAGCCACCTCGTTATTCGCTGCGAGAGGTGTGGACTGTTAACGGCAGTGCGTAAGGACGCATGGTCCGTGTAAACGATGAAGGGTCTATCACCTAGCAGGTAGACCCTGAAATTCGCCAATGCATACTTCATGGCAAGGAGTTCCTTGTCATGGAATGGGTAGTTACGTTCAGCCGGTTGCAGCTGACGTGACTGATACCAGACGACACGCTCAGCAACGTCTGTGTTATACTGCATCAGTGCACATCCGATGGCAAAATCACTTGCATCGCAGACCACATGAAATGGTCTTTCTTGGTCTGCAATCGCCAAAACTGGCGATCATATCAAGCTTTGCTTGATACCTTCGAAGGAGCGCTGACAATAAGCACTCCATGCCCACTTCTCGTTCTTTTTCAATAAACGAGAGATAAGGACTTCGAAAGTTCCTTGGCCTAGCGGCGTATTTGCACGATTACGCCGAGATGCGCGTAATTGTGCTAATACGCCGCTAGGCCAAGTAACTTTCGAAGTCCTTTTATGTCGGTAGGCATCGGCCATTCAGTGATAGCCTTGATCTTTTCCGGATCGGGCCGGACGCCGTGCTTACCCACGATGCGTCCAAGAAGTGGTATTTCGCTTGCAGCAAATATGCACTTCTTGAGGTTGGCATACAACTTATGCTCACGCATCAGTGTAAGAACCTTTCGGACGTGGAGTCGGTGGACTTCCAAATCCGTCATTCCATCCATAGCCCGGCTATGGACGAACACTTCATCGGAATAGCTAGGTGAGAATTCTCGCACAGATCTCAACAGATTCGTAACGCATCTGTTGAACATAGCAGGGGCATTACTCAGCCCTTGTGGCATTACTAGCCACTCCCAAAGCATATCGCTTGGGGTGCTCACTGCAGTGTACGGGATGTCCCTTTCACGCATAAGGATCCAATAGAACCCGTCCATCAGATCCATCTATGAAAAGATGGTACTCCTTGACATACCATCTATAATGACATCCTTCCTTGGTATTGGCGTTTAGGCCGGTACAGTTGCAGCATTCAACTTGTTGAAGGCATGTACTATCCGCCATCCTCTTTTGGCCTTTCGGACACAGACAGTTGGAGAGAGATATGGGGAAGTAGATTCCCTCACATGGCCCGCTGCCAAGCAATCGGCAAAGAATTTGTCAATCGCTAGTACTTTTTCATGAGGCAATTACCATTGCTTCATGACACAGTATTTTGATCCTGGTTTCAGGTCTATCTCGTGACGAGTACTCTTATCCTTGGGTAACTCGCACGGGACTGCTTCTGGGAATACATCCCTGAACTCCATCAAATCATCGTAGATAGTATTTGTTCTGAGTGATTCCCACGATTGAGATGTATATCGCTCAACCCGAGTCTTCTCATTAAGGACACTCTTGTCCATTGATGAGATACTGAGAACTCGTTCATCTTGGACAAAGACCATTGCCAATCGGATATCACTGACGTACTCATCGTCCGCGACGAGTATGCAGATCTGCTTGACTTTGCCACTGCGCAGATCACGCAAGAACCTCTTTTGGTAAAGCGGGGGTAACTGAGTGATCTCCGAAGTTGATTTCGGAGGCGCGATCAGATCAAGTTGGCAAGTTCCTATGCTTGGTCCGTCATTGACTAGGACATTTAATGTCTCTGTTGTCTCCTGGGAACTTATTTCCACAGTTGGGTGGGGACTTATTCCCTCACTAGCCTCTTGGGATAAATCATCATCTGACACGAGTGGAATTACTCCCTCGTTATCCTCTTGCGCCACCGCGACCAGATCTTTCACGTGAGATTCTTCAATCGCACTAAGATCATCGTATTGCCAATCATTGGCAACCGGTTCATTTTTGCTTGGGTGTTATCCGTTTAGAGGACACCCATACCCCAGTCCACTCGACTTATTCGGGTGGTGGACCTTTGGCGCAACCTGTATCTCAATGCAGTCGCCGGAAGCTGGCTCCATGGTGTGTCTAATCGACACACCATGGCCATGTGCAGTCGTACTAACGACCGAACCGCACGCGAGGCCATCGAACTCGCTCGTAGTACACCCACATGTTAGTGGTCGCCCCATGGCGTTCATCAGATGGCCATCTGATGAACAAGTGACAGGCATATCGACTGTTCGTCGATGCCAGCTGACTTGTGGCTCGTACCTTCTGAGCCATGGCAGTCCAAGGATAATATTAAGTTTGTCATCCAAGACTAATATGGTGAAGTCATCATTATATTGGACTCCCTTAGTGTATAGGTAATACCCACTACACGTTTCGTCACTGTGACGGATGCGCCTGTCGCGAGGCGCACCGTCATCCTCGTTGGAGGGATCTCGCGCTCAATAAATTCGAGCTCTCTGTTGTCTAGCGATTGGCGTCGTACAAAGTTGTTCGACGCCCCACAATAGACTAAAGCTCGAAGCGACATGTTTTGTGTCACTTCGAGTTTTAAGGTAATGAGGGAAACCTCATTACCAGAAGCAGCAACACACAATGACTGAGTGTTGGGAGCAACTTTCGTCAAGAGGCCTGCAAACTCACTTGACGTTGCTGGATCAGTAGGGTGCTCCGCACCTACTGACCCTGACCGTTTTTTGGCTGTCCATTACGTTGTTGCGTCTTCGCAACAACGTCGGACCCACGCCTTGGACCTCTCTTGGCAGCTTGGCGGTTACTGTTTCCTGCGATACGTGGTACCGCGCTCGGGCGCTGCATTCATATGCATAATACCCTGTCTTTTGACACCTATTGCATCCCTGCAATTTCTTATAATTGGTTACGCGAAAGCTTTTACTCTCAGTGTAACATAGGTGTATTGGTTCTGGGCCTCCATTTCCCTGTCGTCTCGACGGACGATAGGAATTCGAACTCGCGTGAGCCTGTCTCACGGTGAAGTCCTCCTGTTTCGCAACCCTTATTGCCTCTTCTAGGGTGTTGAACTCCAATCGGAACAGGTAGGTTTTAACAGGACCATCAGTCAGACCCTGCACGAACATCGTAATCAACGTTTGTTGGTTCAGTGGGTCGACTGTTATGCAACTGGTAAGGGGACGCATGTACTGAATGTACGAGTGTACGTCACGTTTACCTTGCTTGATTCTCAGGAGTTCAGAGCGAGCCCTGAACTCAGCTCGCGGCGGCTCAAAGTTTGCCTTAGCAGGGACTTGAAGACTTCCAACGACGCAAAGACATATCGGTCGTGTAACTTAAGGCCCAAGGCCCACGTCTTTGCACGCCCTGCCAAGTTCGATTGAGCATATGCGATCTGCATTTCCTCATCGACGATATGACGAGCCCTTATGGCATCGTCCAGCTCCACGAACCATCTCAATAGAGAGTCTTCATCGGCTCGTTGTACTTTGGGATGTCAATATTTAGAGTCTCGGGTCGACGTGTATACGCCGACCCGGTAGCAGTGGCCTGCTGCTGTCTCAACAGTTCAAACTGTTGAGCACTATGTTCTCTCAACAGCTCTGTCTGTTGAAAACCTGGTTGGGAAGCAAGGTTACTTTTTCCCGCTCGGCGTCAAGTTCATTCTGGATGAACTTGGCGATGGTGGCGTGCTGTCCGTCTGGCCCCAGGGCGGACAGCAGTGCGCCAACGGCTTCTTGCCCTATCGTTGAACTCAAGCGTTCAACAGCGTTCCATTCGATTTGACTCAAATGGGAGTAGCTTTCATGGGTGGGATGAAAATCATCTCTTTCATCGTCCAACATGTTCATGGTCGTTGAACGGACTACGAAGTGCTACCAGGTGTAACGGGGCAAACCTTATTCAAGTAATTGAATAAACCTTGCACTGCTGACAGTGCAAGGTGTGTGCTTCCGACTACCTCACGTACACGTAAGTGCAGAGAAGGATTGCTATACGGAGTAAGAGTACTCAGAAACGGTAAAAAGTAGAACTGTATTTAGTATAGCTAATCCTTGTAATAATTATCTATTTGACTTCATTTAACTATATCTAAATACAAACATGTATTATAACTATCTGCGCGCCACTCATTGCGTGCTTCTGTCGTGGCTAGACTTTATTGGTTGATATCTCGATCCTATATATCAACTAATGAGCAGTGTTTTACATCTGCGAAGCAATATTATCTATTAGGATAATATTGTGAGAATATTGTATTTGTCCTAATATAATATTCATACTTGATAATTACCTTATGTAAATTATCATGTAACGGAAGCACCCGTTACAGGAGAAGTGACGATATTCATCCATACCAGGCTGCTACTCTGCTTTCGTGGGGGCATTATCGTTGCAGTTGGAATATAGCTCCGGATCTTTGTCTTAACTGCAACCAGTCCAAAAATTGTAAGTTCTAATTCGAAATCTTCACATGCCCTAACCGCTCGTGTATAGTCGAAACTCATGCAGGCACAAAAAAGCGAAGATAGATCGACATTATCTTTTGTAAACTGAATGCGGATCTCCTATAATTGGACCGTTCAAGTCCAAGCCATGCTAGTCACAATAGCGCGTATCTGAGGAAAAAGATAAGTGACAATCCCTCACTGTATGAATGAATCAACGACGCTTGGTTTCAAGCAGACAAGGGCTTCCCTCCATGTTCAACTCTTGTCCACGAGAAAGATTAGGTCCAGTCTGGTCGGACCAAATCCCATCCTGCAATTTCGTACCCTTTTGTCGTCACGACTTTCTCTGTTTTTCTCACTAAAAAGGAATTTACGCGACGTGTTTGCTACTAGCACACGAACGAACAAGCAGTTAGTTACTTGTCAGTCACTTCGTCCTGCGCCACGCCTTTCAGCTCCAGTCGCGCCTGCGAAGATGCTCACAGCCCCGTACATAACCCTAACCCCCACCGCGTCCTCAAGCTGTAGTCGTCTTACCTGTCCCGCCAGTGATCTGCTGGCCCAGAAATGGGCAGCAGCTGCCAAGCGCAAAGCTCAACTAGAGACTGTGAAAAACGAAGCGGACCAAGACAATGACTGGAAATTGTCCAGGACGGAGACCGACCACAGCTCGGAGATTGGAAACGAGGAGACGCCAAGTACCGAGGAAGACGAGGACACGTCGACGTCATCGAGAGCGGGTTCGAGTTCAGAGGTGGATGCAGAGAACGAGAGAGAAGATGGCAAAAGTGAGGACGAGGAGGGTAAGCGAGATGTGATACCCACCTACGTGTGTGCACTGCACGACCCCAAGCCGGTACTTGTCGGTGAGTGCGTCGTGTCTGATTAGTTGCTGAGGTATCTGCTTTTTTTCTCGGTTTTTTAAGCTTTTATTAATTCTTTTTATTGATGCTGAACAGCCGAGCAGATTCCGTGCAATCGCGTGGAAATTCAGCCGTGTCAAGCGGGAGACTGCCTTGAAGGATTGTCTGAAAACAAGGTGTTTCAGTATCAGATCTCGGTCGGACCGATACATCAGACGTTTGCGTGCTCGCCGTCGAAAACGCTGAAAATATTCAAGAAGCTGTCTCGAGACAAGACCTGTGCCGACCAGTTGCAGCTCATTGAGACAAACTGTTTGAAAGGTGGCATTCTTGGGTTGTTCAAGCGGATCTGCACGTCGCCTGTACAGATTTCCACGGAAGTTCGGGACGTGCTGGACGCTATATCGGACGTGGACACGTTGCTTATGAACTCGACGTATCTGGATCTTGTTGGAGCGACGAAGGGCTCGACTTTGTCTTGTGAACTGGAGAAGCTACTGGAGTCGCACGACGAAGTACTACAGTCCGGTACACCGTGCATGTGCGATGCGTACTACGCATCTGTCAAGCGATACGGCGATTTCTTCCATCAGCAAGCACAGACAGCAAATCAGATTCGGCATTCAACGGTAGCCAGTGAGACGCTCATGAGGTCTCGAGGTGTGCTTTCTTACTACTCGGACACGATCTACATTTTGGACAAGCGTATGTTTCGTCCCACGCACGGACTGAAGCAGTGCAGTGTGTACGGCTTCGGTCGCCGCAAACTCTTCGAGATCGTGCGAACTTCTCGCAAGCAATGGTCATTGCGCCACATGAACTATGGCGAGATTTATACGCTATCGCTGACGAAATATACGGGGGACGTGCACCACATGGTGGCAGTGAAGCGCATGGTGCCCGACGTGCAGAATGGCGGTTTACGGCAGGAGAATGTATGCTTTGTGAAGAAATCAAAGCGCCAGGGCTACCGCTGTTTGCTGATGTCGGAGGTGATCTCGCAGGGCAAAGTGACGACATCCATCTCGATCCAACAGCCCAAGTCGCCGCAAGGAGACCCGGACTTCCATTACATGACGATGAGCGAGGTATCTGGTGTAAAACCTGCATCAGTATGTAGCAGCACGCTGACTGTTCCGTGTGAACGCTATAAGTACCTGCAGCGTCTGAATGTGAGTGGTGGCAGCGATGTGGTTATGTACATGGCAATTGCTGTGAGCTACGACATCCTCGTTGGCACGTTTAGCTACTGGATCGAGCGTAAATATTAGATTGCGGAAGCGTAGAAGTACGAGTTGTGCAAATATCAGGAATGTCCCGCATTGTATGCTAAACATTTGTCCACCTGGTTGATACGCAAGCGCTGCGTCTCTAGTTGGTCGCCTTATGCATGGTCTACACAAAAAGCAGATTTACGGAGCTGGTGGCGCTCCGCATGTCACAAAATATGGAGCATTTGAGTGAAGTCGTCTTTTTGGTCAGTTTTTGCCGAAAGTATATCAGAGATAGCGAACGCGAGTCAAAATAGTGCCGGTTGAATCGCCGAATTGTAGTCGTTTTAGCGTCAATTGACCGTACGAATCTTGTGCTATCCAAGACAAATGACGTCAGGACAATAATAATAATAACTACAGCTTTTAGAAAGCGCAGTACCGCTTCAAATGATCTTTTATGCCACTCAGTGTTTATATATTGAAATGTCGCGCCGTCAATAGCTTGTATGTGTATGATGGTCCCATTAGCGCAATCGATGTCGTATTACATTTAAGAGTAAAGACGAACGTACAACACAAGCTTTTTGCAACAAGAATTGACGTCGGGCGAGGTCACAAAAGTTGTGAGGCTTCTCCACAGCTAGTGCGTCGACATTTGCCGGTGATAAAGCTTCTGCGTCGAGCTACCGGAATGAGATGTCCATCGTCCTCGTACCGATTTTAGAACTGTTGTTTGCCAAGCGAAGCGTGAAACGTGTGCGAAGCAATAGTGCAAACAAGCTTGAGCACCTGTATGGCACCCGAAGAAAATGTCTCACCATCGCATTGCACCACACTCAACAAGTTCCTAGCACTAATGTCCGACTCAATTCGTGTGCAGCTGGAAAACAGTCTCTTCCGACCGTCGGCTTTGCTGCAATAAACGTACAATCACGCGCTCGAAGTAATGCTGTATTGTGATAAGCCAGCCTCAATCTAGATGCTTGTCAAACTTAAAACAACTCGGCTCTAGCAAAACAAATAGGATATTGGTTAATACACCCCACTTTTTACGGCATACACCCCATACACCACACCCATACATATAATAAGGTGGGTACGACATACATCGCGCCACCGTACATCCGTACGATCACAATCGCAAAACAATCGGCATCTGTCGTACAAATGTTAATTGATTTACCAAGCAAACTTAATTTAGTACGCAATGGACAACTCGAAGCTTTTTGCCTTCGTAAACGACTTGGCCGACGACCACGGCGCACTCGTCACTATAAGTCGGATACATCTGAGTTGCTATTCGTATCTTCATAAATGGTCACAGCCAGGTTTCAGTCGACAAAGGTACACAAATGAATGAAATAAAGGTTCACGTTTCACCAAACGTAATCGGATACATCCCCGCAACGTAAATTCCCTGCTAGAGCAATAAATTCTATTATACATATATTTGCATTTGTGACCGAGCCTATCCTGGATCTGCTATGGAACCAGGCCATTCATTGCCTGTCAAAGGAAGATTGATTGGTAAAACCACTGACCAAGTGTACGAAAGATTCCGATTGTTGTGCGATTGTGGTCGTACAGAGGTATGATGACGCAATATATGTCGTACAAACCGTATTGTGGTGCGGTGTGGGTGTGGTGTATGGGGTGTACTTAGCTGAAAGTTAGGTGTATTTAACAAATGCTTAAAACAGTGCATACATTCTCTAGATATTTTGCCGGAACATCAACGTCTTGGATGACAAACATCCACATTAAATTTCGTTTGCTTTATGAGTGCCCATGTCGAGACGTTCGAGTCATGTGGCTGTGTAAGACATGTTATTCGTAGTCTATCGAGGGCTACAACGGTAAATGAATACTACGCGAAGTTAAAGAGACAATCTGCCCACCTTTATCAAAAGCAAACACGCTCCACTGGTTGCATTTCTTACAGCTCCAGCAAGAAAGACTCAGCCGGTCCCACATAGCCTCTACATAAGCTCACTGCACAGTTACAAAGACGACAAGAGCATGGTTAGACACACTAAGTCACTTCCACTACAGGTACAATCATCACCAGCAAAACGTACTAAGCAGGGCCACCTCCGCCCTCGGGAACTGTCCACTTAATGTACTCTTTCGGCATCTTTATAGAACAGCACTTACAGTGGACGCAGTTTTGAGCGTTGATCACAAGTTGCGGGATTCCTTCGGTCTCGCTACCATCGGTGTATTCGTAGACGCCGGCAGGGCAGAAACGCTGCTCCGGTCCAGCATACACAGGAAACGACTCCGTCGAAGGCACCTCGGCAAGTTCCGGCTTGATGCGCAAGTGTGAAGGCTGGTCGTGATTATGGTTGGTGCCGCTGCGCTGCAGGTTCGAAAGTAAGTTAAACGTCAGCTCACCGTCCGGTTTTGGGTAGCTAATGGGCGTGAATTCTTTGGCCGGGCGTGTTTTATCCGAGTCTGCGATAGTGTTCGGAATGGTCCAAGGTTCCTTTCCCCTCAGAATGTGCGTAGCCACTCCGGCGTGTAGCAGACCAGGCAGGAAACCCTTGTGAAAACCAGCGTGCACATTGCGAACGGCCTTCAGCTCCTCAGCAATCCATGATGACTCAACCGCACCCTCGTAGCTCGATATGTCGAGTGCAGGCTCTTCCGGATTGATCTCGGCCGTTTCAGCCACAGGTTCCACGCCGGTGGCAATCAAAGCTTCATAAGCAGCCTCAGCAGCGAGCATACCCGACTTCATAGCAGTATGCGTACCCTTGATCTTCACACCGTTGAGGAATCCAGCCGAGCAGCCAATCAATCCACCGCCAGGGAACGTCAGCTTCGGAATCGCGTGGTAGCCGCCTTCATTCAAGCAACGAGCACCATACTGCACGCACTCGCCCCCTTCCAAGTACTTTCGAATTGCAGGATGCGTCTTAAATCGCTGAAATTCCTCGTATGGATTAATGTAAGGGTTCTCATAATCCAAACCCACGACCAACCCAATCTGGACAAGATCGTCTTCCATATGGTACATAAAAGAACCACCAAACGTCTTATCCATCAGTGACTGCTGCAAAGGCCATCCCAGCGTGTGCTGCACAAGCCCCGGTTGGTGCTTTTCCTTTAAAACACGCCACACCTCTTTCACACCAATACCGTACGTCTGAGGCTGAACGCCGTCACGCAAATTAAACTTCTCCATCACTTCCTCACTGCACGATCCACGACAGCCTTCTGCAAAGAGCGTCTGAGCCACACAAAAACCCCATTCATCACGTATCAGAACAAACCGCAAGTCATCAGCCCTCAGCAGGCAGGAGCAGTACAACAAAAAGACGCACCACACGCGCACGCAGCTCCATGCCACGAGCGAACGTGCTCTTGGGTTTCCCGTCCTTTCCAACCCCCATGTCGCGCGTCGCAATCCCAGCCACCGCTCCGTCTTTGCGGTACAGCACCTCCGAGGCCGAGAAACCGGGATAGATCTCCACCCCAAGCTCCTCCGCCTGCTCGCCCAACCAGCGCGCAAACTTGCTCAGACTCATCACGTAATTGCCGTCGTTATGCTACAAAGCATCCATGCAAGAAACATCCACACACACACAAATCAACAACCTGGCACCTCCATACCCAGCATGACCCTAACCACTAATCACGACCCCTAACCTCTTCTGGTGGCAGCAAAAAGTGCGGCAGCGCCACCGACTTGGTCTCAGTCAGAAGCAGAAACTGGTCCTTTGTCACGGGCGTGTCGAGCGGAGCGCCCCGCTCCTTCCAGTCCGGCAGAAGCTCGTTTAAGGCACGTGGCTCCAGCACGTTGCCCGACACCATGTGCGAACCCACTTCCGCGCCCTTCTCGACCACGCACACCGACAGGTCCGTGCCCTTCTCGGCCGACAGCTGCTTCATGCGGATCGCAGCGGCAAGACCTGCTGGACCCGCGCCCACCTATATAAACGAATAGGGTTAGGTTTCCACGTTCACAAGTTCGATGGTAGTGCGCAATGAACCTATGAAGCGACCATCACTCTGCACGCGAATGTATGTACCAGTACGACGTCGTAGTCCATCGCCTCGCGCGGTCCATTCAGCAGCTCCTTCTCCTCGGCTGTGAGCATCGTGGACGACAGCCAGCGGCACTGCGAACGCGCAACTAATGGCTGGCGCGTCGGCAACTGCAACAGGGATCGGCGCCACATTGGATGCGGGCAGTGTCTTCTTTTGTTTGTTCTTTTTCCAAAGTGCAACCCTGCGGTTTCTTTTCCGCCGACTGTCGTGGTCACGTCGACATTTCAAACACGACGCACGCGTTTTAGCCAATGACGCGCTCCGACGATTTCGCAATACAAATAGAGTCACAAATTGGTCGCTAAATTTATGTAGCTGTAGAATATGCGGGTTTCGCAAGTACATAGGGTACGTCCCTCGCAATGATAAGGCCTTATTCAGGCCTCATGATTTTGTAGGATCGCTATAAATCGCTGTCGACGTCCACAATTTAAATCTGTGGTGATCCACAAAATAAGAAATTCGCTGCGGGCTGCGTGCAAACAATCAGCGGAAGGCAGGAAGGCTCGCAACAGATTCCAGACGCTCCCAGCCGACCTGCGAACTTGCAACACGACCAACGCCCACCCCGATCGTCTATTGGAGATCCCACGCCTTTTCAGTCTGCTCATGCATTGCAGTTTGGATTCGAGGTCAAGTCCAAGGATGCTAAAGGCAGCGCGACCTACTGGTGCCTGTTCTGCGTGCACGAGGGTCGCGACAACGTAGAGTTCGGCCAGAATGGTCGCAAGCGCAAGACGACTGGCATCATCAAGATGTTGACCGCACCATTCTACCCGCACAAATACCGCAGTCATTCAGAGTCTCAGCACGCCGACTCGTGGGCGCTCTACAAGGAGATGTAGAGCGCCAATAAAGCGCTGAACTTTGCGATCAAAATCAAGTCGTCCAGTACGCTGCATCGTCGTATGGCGCTCAAAAGATGACACGCTGACGTGCGACATCAGCACTCGAATCGTCGAAGCCATTATTGGCGATACGTTCTTTCGCGACGACGATAGTGAAGACAATGTGGTCAACATGATCGCCAAGAAGACCAACGAGGAGACCAATCCCTCAAACCTGTTCATCAAGAAGGAGGACGATGCTGATTGGTACCAGGTCACCATCAAGAACGTCATGCCGTTCAATTTTTGGCGATGGACCACGTTTTGGTCGGTTTGTCGCTCAGGCGGACCGTGCCCGCCATCCAACACGCCAGGACTCACATTAAGGCGGCAAACCGACTGAAATGAACGACGTTATAGTTGGCCAGTACGTCCACGTCTTGTTCGGCGCCTCTCTACAAGACATATAGACATAATGGGCGACATGCCCGTGCGGGTAGTCTCGCTTGCCTTTGACTCAAGCATGCACCGTTAGCAGTCGTTCTTCGACATTCGCGTATGGTTTTGCTTCAAATGTCAGCTCTGCAGAATCCATTTGGTCGGTCTCCCGATGTTCCATTGCCTCACAGCGGAGACCATCTTCAACCTACTCGCCAAGTTTCTGGACGCGCTCTACCTAGACTGGCGCGTCAAACTGCTAAATCTTTCGTCGGAAGGCGAGAACACTTTGAACCGGGCAAAACGCTGGTCTCGCCACTCGCATCGCACGTTGCGCGGAATTTAACGTGCTGCGTATGTGGTGCGCACCGCATCAGATCGACGTCGTCGCCTCGTCGGCGGCTGAAAGCATTAGCAACGGCGCCTTTATTAAGGAATTTCACACTTTGTCCGTGCATTTGCGGTCTCAGAACATCTTGATCCCCAAGATAGGCATTAGGTTTCCAAATAAGACAAACCGGTGGTTGCACCTCGGTCGCGTCCTCACTTCTACAATAAGAATCTTTGGGCGATCATAGCGCACAACAACGAGAAGCACCCAGAGAAACTGTCAGCGGCCAAGTGATGGTTCGTGACCTACGCTGTGGCGCTTGCGGTCGATGAGATCAACTTCACTTTCACCAAGCTGCAGAGGCGGTCGCTTCTGATTACGCAACAGAGGAGTTCGTCAATGCATTAATAGGCACTATCATCACCACGTTCTACGTCGAGTCCGTTCATCCGGACGAGCGTGACGAGGACGGAGAGTTTGAGTATACATCTGTCTTCTCTATGCATATCGACGTCGCCAGTATCGAAGACCAGATTAGCGACCAAGCGTCTGCTGCTAGCGATAACCTTTATCGTCTCGGAGTCGATGATCAGAAGGCGGTCGTCAAGGAGATCGCGACGTACGCCGTCAAGCTGTTCACATGGGCGTTAAGGAAAATCGTGACGAAAATAACCTGCCGTTTGAAAACGATGCGCTGCCTATCATGTTTCAGTAATCGGTTAAGCTGTGTCCTTAAGAGTTCATTCAGGACGTGCTGAATGCGTATCACGCCCGAGTTGACAAGTTCTGGACGGCTGAACGAGTTTAGGAGCTCGAGGCCGACCTTCGGGACCTCTTCAAGACTTTTGGCGGTTGACAAGCATGACGCATGGTACTGGGTCCCCGTTTCAAGCGATTTCGTGCTTTCAGCGGCGGCTTCGCAAACCCCAACACGACATCTGTCGAAAGCGACATTTCGATCCTTTAATGGGATCTGGACGAGCGCCTCAATGCCCTCATACATCTGTCCTGTGTGACGTTTTCCAGGACAAGCAACGCGCCATCCTGAATCAGCTCGGGGCTCAGTAAATTTGCACAATAAACATCGGCCTGCTATCTCAAGTCATTCTGCAGTCAAGGCGCCTTTTATGGACTCTTCCACAAAGGTATATCAGCGGTGTTAGACAAAATAGCCTATTTGTATATTTTGTAGTAATCAACAAAATAATGAGGTCTGGTCTTATTACGAAATTGCGAACGATGTAAATTCGCACGTTTGAATCTATAGTACTTTTGTCGTAATGACTGGTCAGATTTTTATTGCCGGGCTGCATTCTTGTAACGTCGTCTTTCAGCAGTATCCAGTTCCATTGCTTTTCAAACGGTGTAGAAGCATCACCGAGAAGTGATCGTTCACATGTGAGTAGCCACATATATAATTCAGAGCGTGCGTCGCTTCCTGACGCTATGGAAGACTGCGGACTTGTTCCATGTAAAACCCTTTACATGCCCTCCGACTGCCTCACAAGTGCATGGAAAGTTGTAATAATGGACTTGTCCCAGACAATATTCATAAGAATCGATGCAATCTACCCCTTTCATGAAAATCACAATCTTTTTGTCAAACTCGATATTACACCCCTTTTCCTTGCACTCACTTCCACTGTGCCATTCACAAATTCGGGAGCTCCTTATCTATTACCTCCACTTTAATTTAACGCGCATTTTTTCGATTGAAGCTTGAAAGTCGCTCCATATTTCAAGGTTATTCAGACATTGGCATATTCGTTGGACACTTAAACAAGTTTCCTAATAGCTGGCCGTACACTGAAGCATTATTGGCACGGGCGACCCCGTGCGGCGAATACTTTATCAATTTTATCTTCAGTAGAGAGCGATGTCACCACCATCGATCAATCAATTAAATCGATGGATATTAAAGAGTTCTTTCTAGAGAATTGGATATTTCGTCCAATTTTAATAAAAAAGAATAGAACGTTCGGATCGCAATTCGAAGCGTCCGCCAGCTTGTGCTACAGGGCCAACTTCATGTGATGGCAAATAGCACTTTACTGTAACACATGACGTTGTCTCCTCATGCAACACGCTTCCAACGCCTCGAATGCTTTTATATTTGGCGTAGCTGGTAAGAAACTGTGACTCCTTACACGGACGTGTACACTGTCTGGCTCGCTGTGGTGGACAGCGTGGACGCCACGTAACGCCGTGGTAGTATGTACCTTTACGAAGAGCTCATTACTGGTCTGCAATAAAGATATGGGGTGATAATCCATAGCATCATCCGAGTTTCTTTTTTTGCAGTGGTAAATTTAGAATGTTTCGGCAAAACATCCTCACCCCTTGAAATATCAGATTCCATATCGTATTCAATGCAAGAACCATGAGAGCTGCTGTTTCCTTATGTACGTCGTTATCTAGTCACCCTGACAAGCCACCCTGTGAAGATTAATCACCGCGACTGCCAGTAAAATTTCATGTTCAAAAAATTAGCTGGGGAAGAAGAGCGTTGTTCTTCGTGCGCAGCCTTTAATATGATGGGATGTTTACAAATCCACTAAATTGTGTGTGCAGGTTATCCAGCACCACGTTTCGATTAATCTTGCTCAGAACTAGAGATCGGTGCACTGCAAACCGATACACGATGGTCATGTCACACCGGAACGCATCGCCGTATCGCTAGGTGATGGTAGTGATATGATAATCTCTATCCCAATCTAGAACCCTTTTTGCTACCACCTGAGCCTTGCCGTCGAGTGTGCAAGCTGTTCGTCCATCCGAACTAGATGTGCCAATATCCTTTAGCTACGCGTCTGGAATTGTACCCTATTCCTTAGACTTACCTGCTTAATGACTCGCTTGCGCAATTATTATTTGCGTGTGTTTATTCTCTAGATGCATCTCACGTCTTCGATTACATCAGCATCCCATATATGGATTGTGCTTCCTTCACCGACCCTATGTCCGCTACTCCTGGTGTATGTCCTCTATTGCCCGGTCTATCTGGTAAGACTTGATAAGATAGGACACTTTATACTAATTCTAGGCCTGTGCGTTGCCAGGTTATCTATCTCTCAGATGCAATTAAATCTTCTGATGATCATAATATAGAGGTTGAGAGTGAACGGATACACAGACGAGGATAAGTGCCCAAAAATTCGAGGAGTAAAAAGGGTCAATCCGACTCACTTGTTCCTGTTCCCAATAAGTGAAGTGATCTTTAAGGTCGTCCCCCATAATTTCCGTGTCGTCGCGCAGCATAAGGGCTTCAAATATGTGAGGGCCGGACTCTCCAGTCTGCTGGAAGTCCTTTGCCTCACCCTGTCCAGCTGGGGACTCTGTACACAATTATATCTCCAAACAAGACGCCATCAGTAATGTAAAGGTCCCATTCTTTGATCCATGTAAAGAAAATTCCCTATCTCTTCTCGTGGAAGGCTAATTGATGTTTAATACGCCATTCTCCCCCATCCGTATCCCGATTGTTCGGGTATTTCACCGAGGTCTGTCTCACGCTGATGCCGTCATACGATGCAGGGTAAAAAGGAGACACCCCACCTAAGGTGGATGTTCCCGTACTCCAGTAGGGAAGATAGGGTATCCAAGATTTTTTTGGTTCCCCAAAGGCGTCTAATCCACTCTGCTGCTAACTATTTCGCCTCTTCGGCCGTTTCCACATACGTATCGATGAATTCACCAGGACAATGTGCGCCGACTCACTGGATTTTTTTCTTAATGCATAAATCATTGGTGTCGCGTCTCGTTTTTAAACCTTAAAACGTTTAGTTGGATCAGTTTCGGTCCATTGCAAGCCGTCAACCAAGTTGGTGGCCTCGTCGTGTGGTGATCTCTCCAAGTTTGCCGCTCGTACGCATCCGCCGTATCCATAGAAGATCCATAATATACCGGTCCCGTATTCTATCATGAGTACCCTTAATACTGAACGAGGCTGCTTGCCTCAATATTTTGGATTTAGTAGATATAAAAAGACGAATAGCCTTCCACTCAACTCGCTTGGTCTTGGTATTATAAGTGCGCTTGTACTGGTCATTTGAGACAATTAACCTAGGTTGCAGCCGCAATTTCTCCGGAGTAATCTTTGGTGTTACTTCACTTCGGTGAGAGCAGATATTCTACAAGCATAGAGTAAAGCACACACAATGTGGTGAACCATCCACTTGAGCAGCCGTGGATCGCAGATTTTAGCATGTCGTCTCCCGCGTACTTCCGGGAACTCAAGTGATTCCAATTGTCTGCGTTGTACATCAGATGATTTATTACCTTGTTTGCACAGCTATGATGGGTATTGACGATCCAAAAGTCCAGCTATTCGCGGTTACTTTCTTCGTGCCACGGAATCTCTGTTGTCCAGACGCTAGGCATTCATGCCTTCCATCGGTTGTCCATTGCACAAAGTTGGGCTCATCGAGAGTCAAGCGTAGTTGTTCCGAAAATGCAAAACGTTTGCATACCAAAGCAAGGTAACCGGCGCAATTTATGCTAATCGTTGTCAATCCTGTTTGTTCTGCTAGCAGCGAGGGGGAGGGGCAGAGCCATGTGTCCATGAAGATCATTACTACTTTAATGACTATCACGCTGAGGCCCAATAGTCCTTTCAGTACGATAAAAATCATGATCAATAGGGGGAGGATGTGTAGTCTCGTCCCTTATACCTTTTTAGGACAACTTAGTCCTGTGTGTTTAGCTTTGTCGTTCCCCACGGCGTCTGTATCTTCCGGAGACTAAGAACCCCCCCCCCGTTTGCAAGCCATTAATGACAGTTCCATGTGTACATTACATAGGCTAGTAGCATTGAGCTATGTTCCTCCGAAAGTCTCAATACAGCGAGTGTGGTGCATTGGATAGTTTTTACTGTCGGGTAGTAAAGTTCAATAGACGATCCTTCTGCGTATCTTAGGAGAAACCGCTAGTATTATTCCCTTAGTCTCCTGCAGATGACGCTGCGAGAAATAAACTGGCCACCTTCTTGAAAAGGTGTTCTTGTTCGAATGAGTTTGACGAAGCGCCAAAGCTGCAGATGCCAAGATTTCAACTTCATCGAGTAGAGATGGTACAGGTTAATATCGCATGTTTAGTGGCAACGTCAGCATCCTGTCTGACCACCATCTCAAGGCACTATTGGTATTCCAGGGATCGCGGTGCTGCTGTCGCAATTATCAGGGTAAGAAGATTGCCGTTTTGTATAGGTTCCAGCGATGTCAAAAGCAGAAAATGTGTGTTTCAGCTCGTGATGAACTGGCGCCAAATTCCCCCTATATGTCCTCATTTTGGTCAGTCATTGCCGCCGCGTCGTCGAATACTATCATACTGCTGTCGGTTTTAACCATTGCGCAACCCTGAGTTTGAACATCTGGTAGCCTCGGCGCGATGTTTGTTGACTGTTTAGCCTCTACTCCTTTCTGTCCATCGCTAATATCCCAATTTCCTGCAAGATCTACTAACTTCCACTTGATAGAGTGTATGAAAGGTGAATAATGCTGCCCCAATACCAACTGTAAGAGGTGATTTGATCGGGGGTTCAATTTTCATCGCAATGGCGTTATCCACAAACTATGCCACTATCATGAATATTCTGCTGTCGTCCGTATCACTCGCCGCTGTCGAGTTTCTGCCCTCAAACTGTATTTACGACATACCCTGCTCATGGTATCATCCGTATGGATCTGGATTACATAGATGTATCGATGAAGAAATTCTGCGGCCATGCCCAAGGTGTAGCTACCACCCAATTGTCACACTGGACGACGATGGATGGGTCAGAAGAACTTGTGGCGTAGATCTCGACGAGCCAACGCATTTTTGACCGATTTTTGTGCGAGTAATAGTGATCCAGATTCTTTGTACATTTTTTGTAACGCACAAACGCTATGATCGTGAAACAACTGGTCTTCCGAATACCGATATTCAGAAAACATTGTCTCCTTTTTTGGGCTTGCTGTCAGCCACCCCATACCTTTATTCGGTCTGTCTAGTGTCGCATCCGCTTCTGCTTACGCCATCGCCATCGCCATCGCTATACATTTCCTAGTAGCAGGTGATGTAACTTCACGCACCTAATTGTAACGCCATCGCAGAGATGGCGGTGAGTATGATTTTTAAACGGACCCCTATTTGAAGTTGATTGCGTAGTCCATCACCTTTCTTTTCCCGGAGTCTCCCCTTGGTACTTAATGCTCCTTGTGAGCATATGGCGATTATGGATCAACAAGACAGTATATGTGCTTCGCGGTGCCGGACCCCGCTTAAAGCCTTTTCCTCCACGATTGATCTTCATGAGCCAATACGACAACGCTTTTGAGAGCCACTCGATGTGATGATGTTTCCGATCTAGCAGCAACTTTTTCTTTCCCGGAGTCTCCCCTTGGTACTTAATGCTCCTTGTGAGCATATGGAAGAAATAGACGAAGGGGTGTAAATTGTTAGAGGACGAGTGGGTTCGAATGTTTGGGTCCAAAATCCCCGTCTATCTCGTAGTCGATTTGTTATCCACGGCTGTCCGGGTTTAATTTTAGTAGGTTCTGTGAGGAGATAAGCAAATACGTTACCTTGTTTTGTCAGCTTCCCTCGACCAGAAACAGAATTTCCGCTCGTGCAACGGACAGTAGTGCCGTTTTTCCTTCTGCCGATACTGTTGGTGTCACAACTGCTTGTGCTACCACTTTTGCTATCTCCTGCCTCTAAAGCCGTTGATTCGACATTACGCGTATATTATCAAGTCTGCCAAGTGGCTTGATCGAATCTTCCAGCTCTCGGATATCTCCTTCTTCTATTAAAATCCATTCGGTCCTCGCAGTTGCTCTTCCGTTGAACCGCACCGTGCTGAGGTGTGACATAGATGTCCACATTGCAGGTACTGGAGCCTAAAGCCGAGGTTGGGATAATTAATGATGATCAACTTCCCGAAATAGACAATATGGTCCAAAATCCCCGTCTATATACGCTCCAAACCTTGAAGTCCCCGAGCTCGGATTGTGGGTATCCTTGTTTTCCATCTTGAACTCTACAGATATATTTGCCTATCAAAAATCCGCCTGCCAGCCTGTATAGTTAAATGCGTGATGCAATGGGGTTGGACTGTGGTTTCCGGTCGGCGCCCACCCGTACCTCTTAGTCTGTCAGTCTGACGGGCCTATATGAATCCTTTATCTTGACGGTGTGCAGGTGTGAATTATGCAAGTTATACAATGCCCCTTGATAAGCTACTTGAACCAATTTGTGACAGTCCCATGTAGTTCTCGTGAAGAAAAACAAGTGATTTTACTTCATTACCTGATTGTAATAGATAGCGTTTTATGACCTAACATCCAATACAGCTGATTAATCAATTTTCGCTGGTTCGGCGGACGCCAAAATCGTATCAGGAGGTGCTTTTGTAGTCTGACGAATAACCTTAATCCATCTGCGGCAAACCAAATGGATAATTGATTCTCTTTCCACTTTCGCTTGAATGTACTATATAGGCGAAGCCGCTCCATGCTCTTAAGGACTTGTCTCAGAAAGTCTTCCATCCGACGACATGAATTAGTACTTTGCGCGATCCCCACAATGATTGACCATTCGTCATCAATTCCGTCACGTATGGAATACCTGTGAGCCACACCCATAGAGAACACATACAACTTTCGCAGCTGAGTGATACCATTCGCTAAAAATCAAACCAGTTGAGCATGAAATCATCGAATGTTGTTATTCCATTACCGGAGCTACGGATTTTGGCCACAGTGCTTCCGGTCTGCAAGCGCTGAATAGACCTGTGCTCGTTCGTGCTGACTTAAAAGTTTGCGCACGATCTCCCAAAATCCCTACTTATTATTAAAAGTTAACTTTGTTATAATCGCTGCAAGCTTCCTTCGTTCCAGGAAATTTTCGGTGCTTGTGACAGATACGGATTCAAACAGTCCGAGTAGACTGAATATCTCCACGCTTGTCGGATCTGCTTACATCTGCCTAGGCAGAAATAATGTATCATGATTCACTGTTTCACTAGCGAACGACTCCACATACAATTACCGCACCGTAGGTTTCCATGACTCGACCTGTCCAATGCCTGGTGAATCCTTCATTGGAGCAACCAGTGCCGTAAACATACCTTCCTGCGTGGCCCGTAGTGGCACAAATCGTGGTTCTTTAGTTACTCTCTACCTTCCACCTTGGTGGGGTTCTGGCATGCCGGAAGTACACTATCGCTCGACGCCGGCTATTGGATCTTGCCGTCTGCTAGCCGTTTCTGGTGATAGTGGCTGCTGCTGGACAAACAGACTCACATAGCCCCCTCCTTTTTTCCATCTCCCCTATAAATTGGGGGGGGTATGTGAGGAGGAGGCATCTAACCTGAGATGGGCAGTCGTATGACCGAGTATGGCTTGTTTATACACCTTTATGATCACTGTTTATCCCTGCATCGTAGATTAAAGAGTACTTACTCGCTTATAAAAAGCGTTGCATACAAAATCCAATATAATTTAAAACTAACGGCGACAGCGAGACTTCTAGGTAGAGGCTGTCGCTCTATAGAGTATCTTAGAGTCTTAAAGAGAGAGGCAAAATTATAAAGATGTATACATACATATATGTTCGTTTATTACCGTAATAATGTTTTAGTAGTCGTAGTGTCGACTCGGTTCTTTAAGCTAGAAACATAGGTGCTCTCGCTTAACTCTGTATACATGCTGTTGTTGTTAGTGTCGTATAGCAGTGAGGAGAGTTAACACGGAGATGAGTATTCGAATGAAGCTATCGTGTAGATCTTAAAGATATATCCTCTTTTTGAAATTAAAATGTACGTCATTAAGTTGCACGCCGCTACTTACGTGATCAGATCAGACTTTCATTGCTTACGTGTTGGTATCATAAAATTTACGTACAATGCTTACTTTGTAGTAAGGATGCAAGCGTAATTATGTTTGAATGCGCTTGATTAAATAATGTATTTTCGCTTTTTGACGAATGCCACGTTGTAAAAAGAACCTTTTTTATAATAGGAGCATACACGAGGCTTATTGCTACTAAAATAACCAAATAAGCACAAGAATATTATGAAAACAATCTACTAATGCATTACTTTGTTGAAACCAGACTTGCCATGACGAGGCCGAAGTTGCTTTCGAAAAAACGATAACAGTAATCTTTAAATATGATAAATACTTATACTATTATTAAGTCATGAAGTGAAATAAATTCAAATAAAAATGTCAATCTGTTCAATTTATGCAGCTTAGAAGATATAGGGCCAGTCCATTCTTCGTATGGTGTCATGTAAGTAGTCAAGCACTAAAACAGAATCTTTTCATTAGCTTCAGTCAGGATCCCGATCTCCTTGAGAACAAGTGATCCAACCTCATTAGTAGGCTGTTATATCGTTCCCTTTCAAACATGCTCCTATTTTACTGCAGTTATATCTAGTATCTGGTTGTCGCTGTGTTAAGGTGACCATTATTTCCATTTGTAGATGTTTCAGAATATGTTGGATAAAGAAGGAAGACTACGTGAACGCGCGTGCAAAAATTAAAAAAGGAGTGAAAGAAAATAATCACCTCAATTACAATCATTCCCCAGCACTGGCCCAGTGACGTTAGAAATCCACACAACAATTTAATTAAGTCGATGAAAAATGTTTCAAATTCAAACAAAGAATATACTGGAACACAATTTCTCCAAAGCCTGGTACTTCATAAGCTGCTTCTGGCATCACTAACACCATAACTGAATGAATTTTCTAGTGTTTACACTATTCAAGAGCCATTTTTTGTCTTATTCTCTTCAACCTCAGCCGACTGCAAGCCGAATGTGCTATGGTGGCCTCCATCCCAGACGGTCGCATTACAATAGTTATTTGCCTACGCTTTAATGTTTGGCAAATTAATCAACTGCTGGTGAAGGACCAGTATACAGTATAGCCGACCTAATGAAAATACGGTTGCTATCATCGTTTGTGCTATAAGGGTGGCAACAGCATTTGAAACTAACGTCTTGAGCTTCTATTGCATTAACTTTTCTCTCGTTGCCTTAAGCTATCGTTTTAATGCCATTGACGCCCTCAATCGGTCTGTTAAGGGAATTCTGACGGTACTTCTCGTGGGTTAGAGGGGGGTCGCATGGTTGCTTCATGGTCAACGATCTGTCAAGTCAAACTTGTCCGCACTTCGCGAGGAGGTAAGAAAAGTTGCATGGACACTTCATGGTCGCTAATCCTTCTTTTCAGACAAACTTCCTGTCGTCATGGATGCGCATCATGTGGGGCCAATTAATAATCGACCTACTAGTAAGACAAACAAGCGTGCAAGTCCTCACGGTACACGCGCTGTCTTTAACCAATATATATACAACTAGTTAGTAGCAAATATGGGCCCTTTAGCTGCTCTACTCCAACTTGGCCACGAATCCGGTAATTTATATATATACCAGTAGTACATGATACAATGATCCAGCGAGCGCAGTTTTCTCCTTTATTTAGGGACGGGAAATCTGTCCAGGACAGCAATAATCATTTCAATGCGTCTGCATTAGTCATTTGTACTTAATTAATTGTTTTACGCGCTCGCGTGCCTACTTTAATACTTAATAGTGTATTTTTCAAGCGTTTTTATTGTTTTTGGCGTTCAATTTAATACGTCATTCTAGTATATTCCTCTTGATACGTTGGTTTTCTTAAGCTATTTTTGCTCCAGAATATACGACTACACTCTGCCTTCGATACCATCTTTCCCACACTTCAGTTCGGACCGGTTGTATGATAAAAAAATCGTGGATAGCTGATAATGTATACCTATCTTTTTTTAAATTCGAGATAAACAGTCGAGACTTCATGTGAATTTTCGTCCTTTCTTTTAATTTCTAATAACATGTTATATTTCGCATTGCGCGAGGGTTGGGATAATAAGAGCATATAAAAGCCTTATACAGTGGCACCTATAAAATTGGCGCGTACGTCTAGTCTCAATAAAATCTGTATTTAACAGACCGGCAGTATATACCACTAAAATGACGCTCCTTGGATCACTTTAGAGATACAATAAATAAATTTAATGTTATCATATTTGTCGCGTACTTTTAACTGATGGTTTATGCTTTATTATAACTGGTGTACAAGGTTACATACGCTATGTAGATTCAAATATTGAAATGTATATAATTGCTGCCCCATCCTCGTTTCACCCCGCTATATCGTGCGGTAGCTTAAGTAGGGAGATGACACGGGGTCCCTGGTCCGGGTCAGACCTCTCTACCAAACCCCAGACCAGTCGGGACAAATACCGTGGTATACCAGCCTAAGCTGGTCCAGTTTGGAGCACTACGACAAGATTGTAATTAATTCTAACTGTTATACTTGGAGCATCATTCGCGGTGAATATAATTGAGCTTTTTTCGAACCAATTCAATATCATATATGTATATCACTTAAAATTAAACGCAGAAAAATCTCACGGAAGTTGTTGCGACTTTGAAATACTTAGTAGGTCTATTTTTTGGTCGCATTTAATATTCCGTTTTTAGCCCAAACAACTGTATCCTTCTGATTTAAACTTTGAAATTATTGTCTACCCATGATGAAATAATCTATTCGGGCAGCCGCTAACAACGATTTCAATGCAATACAACAGTTATAGCACTCATTCAACGAATTGAGACCCAACAAAACTTCGTAGATGCATTCGATTGCGATTATGAAGAGGAAAATCTCAGGAAGAATAAGTAGAATGAGTAGAACACGTAAAGGGGAGCGACATCGAAATTGAGAATCCCGTGACGAGACCCTGTTGGGTGACTACTCCGTCGAGACACCAAACTATAATGCCGAAGAGTTTAGATGCAGATTTCACATGCGGCTCGAACTGGTTTTGACAATTTTCGACGCTGTTGCATACTGTGACGAACAATTTAAGCAAAACTTGTAAGTTGTCGGTTTGTTATAGTACAGCACTGACCCAATACTTACTTTTATATATTTAGGACTGCGCAGGAAATCCAGAACTACCCTCTCCTTGAAATTAATGTCGCTCGTCGCATACTTGTGCGTAGATATGCAGGTGATGATTGTGATGAGAGCTACAGAGTTTCAGAGTCAACTGCATTGTAGTGGTTGGGCCGGTTTTGCAAGGTTCACGTAAAAAGCTTTATAGATGGGTATATAAAGCCTGCTAATTCAGAAAGACACAGACAAGATATATCGAGAAAATGAGCACAGAGGGTTCTTAATATGCTAGGGAATATAGAGTGTATGTACGAAGAGTGGACTTATTTGTTTAAGCTTAAGATTCCTTTTTCAAGTCTGGTCATGACAAGAAGAAGCGTGCAACTGTCGTAATTAAAATAGTTGATACGCAAGACGTGGCATACCTACCTGATAGTTTTGAACGACACCAACATTATGGATGGATATGTAGAAATGAATAGCTCAAATAATCTCCAAAAATGTTTCATTCTCGATACTAATTTATGTCATTTCTCGCAGATCGCCTCCACTTCTGATCATGTATAATGGAATGGCTGATGCTTTTTAGTATAATCTCAATGATTTTGAGTTCCAGAATGGCCCTTACATATGGTATATATCCCGACTACCATTTATTCGTTACTGCCTTCACAAAACTCGCGAAGATGAACGTAAAGTCTTCTCGCGTCATCAAGATTTCTTAAGAAAGGGCATTAAACGAGCATTTTGCGATGCGACGACAATTAAAAGAATTATAAAAATTATAATATGTATCCATCACATGTTAATCGTAGATGAGCGACATATGCAGATACTATACAATTGCATTTGGGCAAAAACGTGTTCCGACAACGGGGAAACCAATACTCACGAATACAGTGGTGATAGATATATCTATCATGCTGCTGACCACCGTTTCGATCAACACGACAGTGGAACTGCGACAAAACATGCAGATGGTTTTGACGACACCGTCAGCACCAACTCATATTCGTCATAAATTATTTGGTCATCAACTGCATCAGCATTGCGGGATGACCTGACACAACACGTCGTCGATGTAATTTATGACGGCTATTCTGATGTCAATTAGGTTCGTAATTTTGACCAGAATACATTCAGATAATTGTATATACTTTCTCTTACATAAACAAAGATTCAGAGTCTTGCATTGACCATGTATTGAATACTTACCATGTCGACGGCCTCACTATTGAACTTCTTATTGCCTGGTATTTTATCACATGTAATAAATAAAATGTAAATTGCATTCGTCACAACGTCAGTAGAAATCAAACGTCAGTTTTAAGTTATGAAATATGTCGAATGAAGTCAATTTATTTTTCTTCTCATCTTCGCTGAAGTCTCTTAAAATTTCTCCAGGCTCTTAATCAACTCTCTATTCTGACGAACCACGAACTCTCTTAATGACAGGATCTTGAATTTGTCGAAGTTGGCGGACTTCGTCAGTCTTCAAAGATTTTTGTTACGCGTCGCTCTTCGCATCGCTGTTCATGAGGTAATTCATGGGCGCCTTGTGCTGGTAATTTTCATAAAAATTGCAACGCGCGCGTGATTGACAATAATACGTCCCTCATTACTTATATGCGGTACTAGCGGAGCCGTTGTGCGACAAATGTAGAGTTCCGAACGAGGAAGTGCGGCATAGAAATCGCCAAAAAACATCATTTTTGAACTCCTTTATCGATTTTTATCTGACCGATACATACCCATCCAAACTAATTAGCAGCAACGATGAAATCGTCTTCATTTATACCACTTACTGCTTCTGCCTTAGCACGAGCACAGCAGTCAACAAACTCGGAAATTGCCCAGATCATATTTTATCTTCCCTGTGTAGTTGCAGCAACGCTTTTGCTCCCCGTTGTGGTACTTCCGGTCTCGTAATCTCAAATTTGTCAGCAGCCTTTGAGAGAGTAAATTCGCACTGGATCTATCGGAGCCATGGAGAGCATCTTGAGAGACATAAACTCATGCATCAGCTACTCGGCAATTTTTTTCGGTAGTAAAGAGGGATGAAAGATCCGTTACTCCCTTCTACTAATACAGACGTTAGTGTGCTGTTAAAGCAGTTAATTTAAAGCGTTACCTATTAGAGTGGACGAACAGGTGGAGAAGGAAATTGAGTGTGCGTCTGACTTGGCCGCTGGATTTGTTACTCGACCTGCATTGACTCAGGCTAATCGCGTTGTTTATTTGCGTAGAATACTGTAGCAGAGAATAGGAGTAGTGTCGCTGGTTTTGCTGGTACGGATTCTCTGTGAACAGGTTAAGCGGTTGAGTAAGAGAAAGAGCAATATGTTCGAAGAAGAGAGGAAAGAGACGGTCTTTGACTTCGAGCGAAAATCGCAGGAATAATGGGCGTTAAACGCGTCACTTGGACGCCACACTTTACTTGTCGAAGGTTATCGATTACTAATTCAAGTGCACGAGATTATCTTAAGGAGCGTTCAATCATGGTTCAACAGACTTAATCGATATGCATCAACGGTACAGTCACGGTACAGGTTTACAAGGACTGGTTAGCAAGTATACGATGCATTATTGAGTGATTGGGCAGAAGAGTAAATTATCTTTAACAACTAGGGAGGGCAATAAAAAACCAATCAATCCATCTCTAACTTTTGCAGTGAACACTTCTGCAACTATTCGTCACAATAATCAACTCCATATTGTCACATGTCTTGCAACGATGTCACCGCAGCTGTTCCTCACGTTTAGCTTTTGGCTCATTTAAATTTTCAAGCTGACTTTAATATTTCTAAGTAGTTCTAAATTCGAGGTTGAGCAAATATCGCTACCAGTACCACATTTGTGTAAAAGCCCCGAACCAGTACTCAACTCAAATATAAATTCGATGAATAAATAGTACTAACCAGATTATACCCAACTGCAACATGGGATAAGAAACTTCGTGATTGTTAACGAATATTTCCATTTAATGGGACAACTGTCACACGAATGGTTGCATACGCTCCATTTTGACCAGTGGTTCGTTCACTAATCAATTTACGCCCACGCGCCTATCTGCTCACTCGCAGTGAGCACACTGCGTGCAAGCCCGGTCGCACAAACTCAACTAACTCGGGGTCGTGGTAACCCGTTAAGACACCGTTTGTTGTAATAGAGAAAGCATCAGGTCAGTTCTTGCTGCGTTTGGTGCTGATTGCGCTGTCGTACTATGTCCGTGTGTATGTGTAGCAGTGCGAGGTGTATGACTTACAGATAAAAAGCCGATGACTGTTTAAAGAGGTGCGCACCCGTAACAGTTCTTGAGTATTTATCGTAGCAGGTTAGTTCTATCTGTGTTCAGTGCTTGATTGTGCTGTTCTAACGAGTGCGTACGTGTGTGACGCGCGGTGATTCAATCCGGCAGGGTGTTTTATAGATGCATTTAGCGCTGTGTTAAATGAGAAAATGAATATTTTACAAAGCTCGTTGATACTCGCACTATTTACTTTTTAGTTTGTTGCAACATAATGATCTCTGCATGTGAGCACTACAAATGATCTTCAGCAACTAAAAATGTAGAGTCATATGCATTTCGTATTCAAAGACTTTGTCGAACCTGAATGAAATTGTGTATTTGATCATGTAGCTATACACTGCACCCTCAATTGAGTATGAATGCAATGGATCCTCTTGCGTGTCACTCTGATGGTGTGGTGTTGGGCATCACGGTGCTTGTCTTGAATTGTGGCACTGGAATTAATATATTCAACATGTCGCCCAAGTCAATTGTCTGTACAGAAAATGCATAGCTTTTCTTGTCGATCGATTTTGCGTGCGGTGACATGTTTATTGTTGTGCCCCGCTCGCGTGCACGACTTGAACTTGAACGTAGCTCCGAGTTATTTATCCCCTGAGCTGCCAATAAGTCTTTTTTGCCATCGCCCAGACTGCTTGTAGTACGGGTGTGTGTAAATTTATACTGCAGTGGGTTTTGTGATGGCATATACTTAAATTGTCCTCCCAAGGTAGCCTTGCTTGAAGTTCTTTGAAAGGTACGGCGGATAAAAAGCTGAAGCCACGTGGATTGTAAACCCGATAGTTTGTAGCATGGCGACGATGTGGCGGCAGGGCAATCCTATTTGAACAAATGTTGTACATGGTTACTTCAAAGCTTCAGTCTCGACGCGCCAATATCTTGCTAGCCTTGCTTTGAGGTGGACCGTACCCCAGGAGAAGATCGTGACAGTTAATAATTGGTCGCAGCCTTTTGTTTTGTCTTCCAACGAGCTCGTGCAAGAGGGATCACTGTAAGCTTTTGTACTGTCCATTTCTCGATTTGATCTTGAAGTATACTAAACTTGTCCATATCCGCCTTCGTCAAAACATTATCGCATCCAGAGGTGTTGCATCACGAATCCCATCGACGAGGATAGTATTGTTATCACTCCAATGGCAATTGACAAGAGCTCGCATGTTCCACAGCATGATACCGAACGGATTGATCACTTGTGCTTGGTAGATCACCTTAACACCCCAACTGTGAAAGTTAGAAACATCTGGGCCCATCCCGCACCACCTATAGCGACAATAACATGTCGCAATACACGACCTTAGCAGCCATAGGTCTGCTGGTTCTGTAATTTCGTTCTGATGACCTTTCTTTCAAGTTACTCGCAAGATCAGCAGCCATGGTCGCGTGGGTGTCCACTTCAATCTGAGCATCAGCTTCTCCTCCATCTTTCAAGTTACTCGCAACATCAGCAGCCATGGTCGCGTGGGTGTCCACTTCAATCTGAGCGTCAGCTTCTCCTCAATAACATTGGTAGTGCGCCATCTGAAAAGTGGACATGAGGTCATCCGCGGCGTGTTATTATCTTGGGGGCGCATTCTTGTGAACCTATTTGTGTTGTCGCTGGTAATTTTACTCGAAATCGTGTATTCCCCATGAGCACTAGCTTGGATCAGCATATTAGCAAACACTGTCCATTTGAACGAGTCGATGTCGTTACTGTACGTGGCCACATCGTCCCCAAAATTTGCCCAAATTGCCGTGAGGGCCTCATTGTAGTCGACCTCTGTCTCTGTGGACTGAAGTTCACACCGCATAACCAAACTCGATTCCAGAACAGCCAAAGTTGCGCTTGACATTACGATATATGTGTATCGTAAAGAAACGATTTTGGACCCATCCTTTTTCACGGCTTCTTGAATTCTTCCACGGTCACACATTACAGCGACATTCACGGAATTAATATCTGCGTTAATATACTGAATGAAAAACCACGCAATGTTGTCCTTGTGTCCACTTAAACAAATGCCGTGGCAAGCTTAATGTTTTGACCGTTCCATCTCGATGAATAAGCGAAAGTATCACGACATTACACTTTGCGAGAAGGGAATGCGTGCCATAAAAAATCTAACCACCGGCACATTGAAAGACTGGCACCGACGGCCACACCGAAAGCCACAAAACTGAAAAAAGTGATTGTGTTGATCCACGTCAACTGCCTCCGTTCTTTCCGGATATAAGCTCCATAACTGCACTAAGTGTGGGGTAAGGAGAGGGAAAGATGATTTATCTTCTTCTTCTATGTCATTAATCTCTCTTCCTTGGCCCTGTAAATATTGTATTAATATTGTAGCAAATTAGTGCCCTCACGAGCCCGCACGAACGCCACAATTGACTTACGTTGATGTCCTCGCGTCCTCGAACAGCAGCAAAGATACTTGACAGCAGCAGATAAAGTTGACGTGCTGATGGTTTGGCGATGACCATGCACACATCATAGTGCGTGTCGATGAACGTAGAAATATAAAGCTATGAAGATTCCCTCATCCAATCTCACATCATCACATATGCCCCCCACGGGCATCCATTCGAGGGCATATAATATGTCTTGCTTCTGCCACTAGTCTTCTTCACCTCGCACAGTCGATCTTAATTGACACAGTAATCTTTTATTAACGAAGTTACAGCAAAGGGGGTGGTCTCAACCTCGACATCTAGCGGCGTTGGCTGGACTAGCCACCAATGCTGATCAAAATCACTGACTGAAAGTAGTACAACTCGATGAAAAAAAGCATGGGCACAAGGATAGCTCATGGTAGATGTCAACAAACCTAATAATAAGAGTTAGCAGTCTGTTGCAGTTAGTCCTTGAGAAATTGTCGAAGTCTAAATACCTTGACAATCCATATCAACTTCAAACTGCTGCCGGTACTGGGAGTGCAAGGTGATTGTTCTGAAAGTGTTGAATAATTCAGTTTTGATTTGCCTTCTGACCAATCAGAGGCTCTAATATGAGGGGGTGGGAGCTGGTTAACAAAAAGGTGGGGGATGAACAACGAATCCCCTACATTTATTGCTAAATAAACCTACATGCTGCATAGGCTATCCATTTGACTTAAGTATACTACTTGATCAAATGCTAAGAGAACATTCACCATTCAGTGAGAGAACGTTCACTATATTAAATTGTCCGATACAGTTTCATCAGACAAGTCTATCGCTATTACAGAAATGCGCGACCTTCTTTGTGCTACAGGGTTCATTTTGGAGTATTGTCCAACGGCGACAAAGGAAAATCAAGATGATAGCGTGGCGGTGGAGCCTGGACTGAACGGACGGACGTAAAACGTCGTGTGTTGCATAGATTAATTCGCAAGATCAATGTGTCGTGGCGGAGTCTGAACTGAAATGGATTGACGCGAAAACGTCATTTGCTGCACATGTTGAGTCAGATACATCAGCGCGCTTACGTGTGTATCATGCGATGTCGGCGACGACTTCAATATGGAGAACTAAAGGATGCCAGACTCTCGAGTAAATCGACTTGGACTGGCGCTTTGATGTCGTCGGTGGGCTCAATAAAGACACGCGAGGGAGACAGGTGTCTGTCGTGGCCGGAATCGTGGCCTGTGGATACATTTCCTGACACCAAGTTGCCGTTCCACGCATTTAAGATCTATCGTAGACGCTTGGTTGTTTTTGGTGTGCCAAATTGCGACCTTGCGTCTTTTGAAGGTGAAAGGGTGGCACAATTCCGAAATTTTTATAATCGAGGTTGTTGTCGCTGTCCATTTTTCTTGCTTGGAGAATGATTTAACTACAATGTGAAGAGGTAATTCCAAGGACCCTCGTGAAATATCCGGTGCATTCTTTGAGATCAATACCGTCAAGATCGAGAACGTAATGATTCTATAGTCGCACACGGGCGTGGCGTGAATTCTTTCGATGTAAACTTTAAAAGATTTATCCGAAAGGTTCGTGGGAATTTTGATTCTTTCCTTTGCCATCGTTTCTTTGATCTTTCTGTAATTACATCCCACGCCTCTAGAAATTCGTTCATAAACGTCCAGGAGGGTACCTTTCGCGCTACTAAGACATATCTGAATGTTTTTGTCATATGCGCCTTTAGCACGCGGGGCCACAATATATCTGAAGTGCTGATACTATCGACGCAGTACGAAGCCCAATGGCTGCGATGAGGAAGCTTGTTCGTATTGGTTGTACTCGATAGATTTGTAATCCTGATAAAGAAAAGGTAAATTTAAATTAATTCAAATGCGAGTGATTGAAAAAATAACATACCGCAACTGTAGGAGCTGCTGCCACAGCTTCATAAACTCAGATTCCGTAGGTCCAAGAACAATATTCTTCCAATGATCCATGAAATATTTTCAGGTTTCCTCGATGAAATTAATCTTCGACAGTAGGTCATTATGTTGTTTTGCGATGTGAAAATCGGCAAATGCTGATGGCTGCGCCTGGCCATTGCTTCAAAATAGCCTTGATCAGTACACGGCGCAATCTACTACAGTACCTTCGGGTGTCGCGGGAGAACCCGTTAACCTCGCTTATCATCCAAACATAGTCATGAAAGCTTAACCATCCACAAATCCAAATGCAGTAGAAATTGTTTGGTAAGTAGATGTAACGACTACGACGTGCAAGAGATGGATGTTGTATGCGTTTGTATTGTTGGTGCTATCAACCAGAGGACGTCGTGATAACGGCAGGTAAAATCCTCGGACAGATCGGATTGACAAAAGAGATGCCGAACATTGTTGGCTTGGTCCACCGCAACTTTAGCCGTGACATGTTTATCCTTCAAATGGTGAATTAAAGACTACGTTTGTGTTACATGGCACAGAGCCTTCAAATTTGCTTTCTGGACGATGTTGTGGACATCACTTGCTTTCATAATGACATTTGCCTCCTTCAAGTGGTTCAGTATTGCTTATGTGAAATCACAAATAGATTCAACACACCTTAATTTGCAATGTTACAATATCACATATGCACATAAAACCGTGGATCAGCTCCAGGATGATACACCTGGAAGACCGTAGCATCCATATTGTCTTCTTCTCGTGACACGCGCCGCGCCGCTGGTATTGCCGACAGCGTTGTCTTTGTTATACACCGGGGATGGCCATCATGGCAGTTGACTACACAAAGCGTCGACCATGCTCTATCTTCTGGCAGCTTCTTGCCAAAAATGGTAGCGAGTTCATACGAACACCACCTGCTTAGTTCCGCGGTCTTGCAAGGGCATCAACCGTCCATAAAATCCCCCATACTCTTTTACTTGCGAGCAACAGAGGTAAACGCACTTGATGTCGCGCGATCTTGTGCAGACAATGCTGCCAGGAAAACCTTGGCTCACGGCGTACTGCTTGAAAGTCCGGGGAGCTTGCCTTTGACTTCGGAATGGCCCGACTGGGAGGGGTTTTCACAATTTCATCATGGAGGGGAACCAAAGGATTGGTAGTAGCAGTAGTGTATGTTCGCTTGCCATGGTGGTAGCTGAAGAGAAGAAGTTGGTGGCGCTGTGATAAAAGGATTCTGTCATTGTTTGTACTGTTATCTTTTCTTGCTAGCATTATGGACTAGCTGATCTTGTTCTCCACCATCCCTGTCCACTTAATCAGCCATCCACGCACCTGTCCAATCAATCACCCAACTAATCCTCAAACGCCTCTCTAAGTCGTCAGCCGTTACTCTAACCGTAACTTCAACCATTTCCGGCAGCATCGCCTTTTTGTCAACACTCCTCCTCGGCTACGACTTATCTGCCTAATCGAGCTGCACCAAACTGCGCAATGTTGCTAGCTTGGACAGATCAAGTGCTTTAGTGAGTAGATCGGCAACATTAGCTCCGATCTCACATACTGCGCGCACACGATTCCGCGCCGACCAAAATTGCAAACAAATTTGACTCTAACGTCAATGTGCTATGCCTTGAGTGACGACACCTCGCCCTCGATCTTTCGAATTGCCGCCTGGTTGTCGACGTGCATTAGCATCGGCAACTCTGATGCCATTCCGATCTCGCTAAGCATCTCGCGCACGACCAGCAGCTCGCGAGCAATCTCTGACACCGCCAAGAAATCCGCATCCATTGTGGAAAGGGACACACCGCCTTGTTTTTTGGAGCTCCAGCTTACCGCCATGCAGTGTAGGAGGATAATGCCGCCGGTCAAAGACTTCCGGTCGCTTTAGTCCGCGGCATAGTCGGCGTCGCTAAATGACTCGAGCTTGATTGACGCGCAAGCGGCGTCGCTCGGCGTCATGATAATCTTCATTGCTTTTGTGCCCTTAAGGTAGAAAGCCACACACTTCGCGAGCTTCCAGTCATGAAGCCGCGGTTGATGCGTCTGTCGCGTCGTCTTGTGAACAGCAAACTCGATGTCGGGTCTCGTGCATCGCGCGACCCAAAGTAGAGATCTGACGAGCAACTGGAACTCTTTGATTGTTGACGTTCCATTCGTACTTGTGGCCTCAAGCAGCGCGCTATCGATCGGCCGTACTTCATAACATTCGGCGCCGATCGGTGCGAGTGTCGAATTCGCTTCCGTGATCCCATGTTCACGCATCAAGTCGATGATCGCTTCTTCCTGGTCCAGAACGTAGCCGCCGTCGCTATCGAGCGCCTCTATCATACCAATAAACTTACTTGCACGACCGAGGTCCTTGATCGACAGGCTCACGAGGCTGACGAAAAATGATCCACAGCAGCTGCTTCGGTGCCAGTGACAAGTAAGTCGTCGACGTAGACGCCCACCACGAATGTGTCCTTTCCGTCATGCTTCCAGTAGAGGCACATGTAAGTCATACGCTGTGTAAATCCCACGCTGCACAGCTTCGCATGCAGGAGCTGGCTCCAGCGTCGGCCGGCTTGCTTGAGGCCGTACAAAATCTTGCGGAGATCGAGTGCCAGAACCTGCTTACTTGCCGCACCGAGCTTCTTCAGCGTCGCTTCGTCGATGTCCATGCTAGCGGTACCTGGATAGTAATCTCGAGGTGAGACTCTTTGCCCGCCTTCACATATGCATTCGTTATGTCACCATACTTAGCGGGTACGCCCCACGTCGCCACCAGAGTAAATGTCGGCATTCACCTTACGCATAGTTACTTATAGATTCACTCGTCAGGCTTGCAATGATACCGACTCACGAGTCAGCAAATTAGTAAGGGGGTCTAATACGCGGAGGACTTTATAAATAGTTTGAAATGGCGATCGGTGCATCTGCATCATATTACGACACAATAAACCGCGATGCTAAATTTTTTAGTCTTGTCAAGTTGCTGCTCACATACGTATTCACAAGGTCAATTTTCTCGGAGAAAAAATAGCAAGCTTACCGCTTTCAACTGTCAATTTTTTATCAGGTGATCGACTTCACATTAGACATGTCCATGACGACCGCGAAGTTGATCTGGTAGTCTATATCAAAGACCTGCTCGTTTCCGCACGAAACAAGTCGAGCCTTGAGTCGCTCGAGGTCGCCGTGCGCATAAGTCTTCATCTTAAAATACCCACTTGGTGTGTAGCGCGTTGCTGCTGGGCGGTCGCTTGATTGAGCGCCACACGCCGTTTTCTTCGAGCGCTTCAAGCTCTTCACGCATGGCTTTTCCCAGCCTTCGCGTTTGCTGCTGCGTATCGCTTCCCCATAATTATTGGGATCGCACTCGTAAACTTCAGCCACCACAATTTCGTCACGTGCTGACTCCTCCTGAACCCCGGACGCCTGTGCACGCTTCATCGCGCTGCGCGTTTTGTGTGCTGCAAGCGTCCATGACTTGGACTTCTTCTTTCCACTTTGGATCGTCAAAAGCGGTACTGGATCTGCCGGCTTACCGTCGCTGTCGAAGCTGCAGCTGCTTGATCCTTGTAATTAAACGCTCTCTACAGCTGATTATTCTGCGCCTCGCTGAACGTCTCAATATCTTTCACGTACTGCGTGACTGTGATTTTGTTTTCATTCTGATGGAACACCCTATAGCTCTTGGTTTCATCGCTGCGTCCGATCATGACGCCGACTTGCGATCGCTTCTCCAGCGAGTTCATGCGCGGGTCTCGGTAGACAGAACTGACAGAGTCAAAAGCTATGATGTCTCGCAACTCAGGCGCGTGCTTTGTCATCATCTCTAAAGGTGACGCGCTCTTCGGGTTTGCACTTGTCGGGTTGCAGTTTAGTATGTATGCTGCATATTCAATCGCATCACCCCAGAAAGACACGGGCAGTCGACTCGCAAAAGGTCGTCGATCACGACATGTTCAACACCTTTCGGTGCATACGCTCGGCTTTGACGTTCGACGCCTCGTTGCGCGCTTCGCTCACCTGTCGTGCGACGCCAGTCGACTTGCAGAAGAGGTCGACGTTCGCGTACTCGCTACCACCGTCCGACCGTTTGACGTGGATATGGCAGTCAAACTGGAGTTTAAAGAACGTCAAGAAGTGTTCGAACACTTTCGCGGCTTTGTCCTTCGTCGGAGCGAGGAAGACGAGGCAGTAGTTTGACTTGTGGTCCACGAAATTTACGAGGTACCGGTTTCCGAGCCGGTCGTTTGGGGTCATCGGACCCTTGAGGTCCGAAGAGATGACGCCGCTAACGCGGTCGACAAGCGAGTTGGCGCCCGTGTCCTTGCACGACTAAGAATTCTTGGTTTGTTTGCCTTAGGCGCACGAAATGCTCGTCGGCCTCGCACGATCCGTGAGTGTAATACCGGACACTAGATCCCTTGCCATGCTCTCGACCGTGTCGTACGCCAAGTGACCCAGGCGCTGGTGAAAGTAAAATGTGCGAGCTCTTTGGCGTGCACTACGTAGTCGACCCGGTGTGTCTCGTACTTTGCCATCAGAATCGTCGACAGCTCGGGTGATGCATATCGCACAATGTTATCAGAAACCTGCTGCTTGACGCCGCCGGCCGCATCTCTGACTGCGACAAGGTAGAGGTAGTGCTCCAGCCACGAGCTCTTGTCTTCCTTCTTTGTCTTGAAAATCTTCATCGCTTGAGCTGCGGTGATGGTCGTCTTGAAGGTGTCGAGCATGCGCTGCATCACATACTGAAGAGTCGGTAGCACGGCTCACCACATGTCTACCGGCTTTCTAAAATAGCGCTCTGACGTGCCGGTGAGGTACTGGCCAAGAACGTCAGTCTTGATATTCTCGGTCCACAGGAATCCGCACGACTTGTGCCATGTCTTTTTGTCTCCAGAAGGTCTTCCCCCAGTCAAATAAACCGGACCCAAGTCCGACGTAAACTTCTGTCCCATCGAACTTCCGGATCGCAAGCTTGCGTTGCCTTGTGTCGGGCGTCCGGAACTGGATTGCCGCTGGTGTTTACATCGACGAAGCTGGCGGTGCTTGCTGCTGTGGTATCTGCTGGTATGGTGTCAATGGAGCAGGCGGCTGTGGGCGCTGCTGTGCACGCTGCGGCGCACGTTGCTGTTGCCTCGGCCTGAAGTCATCGGGATGATCCATAGCCGAACGATGAACTTGGTAGCTCCGCGACCAGTCTACTACTTCACGATAAAGCTTGATAGCGAAGTCTGCGCCGAGCATCAAACTGAACATTCCACTTTCGATCGCGCCACGCATGCGTTCGTCTTGGTCGATCCTCTTCTGTGACAGCTAGATCTTCTTTATTCGCTCGTCCATCCCACCCAGCATCTTGAGAACCTTCTGTATCGCGTCGGTCTCCGCGCTCCATGCGTAAGCGTGCGGAGGCATGAACACGGCAGGCTCGTACGCAGCCCTTTCGCGACTGGTTGTCGGCATTTCCTATGCTGTGTTGGTGTCGTCAGTTGCCTTTGTCTTTGGGCTCATAACCTGTTCGCTTGCCATGGTGGTAGCTGAAGAGAAGAAGTCGGTGGCGCTGTGATAAAAGGATTCTGTCATTGTTTGTACTGTTATCTTTTCTTGCTAGCATTATGGACTAGCTGATCTTGTTCTCCACCATCCCTGTCCACTTAATCAGCCATCCACGCACCTGCCCAATCAATCACCCAACTAATCCTCAAACGCCTCTCTAAGTCATCAGCCGTTACTCTAACCGTAACTTCAACCATTTCGGGCAGCATCGCCTTTTTCTAACAGTGCATTCATCAGTGTTTGCAGTGGCATTCATGAGAATATCAAGACTAGCGAAGGAGACCAACCCCGGAGCTACTGAACGTTCAACATCGTGAGCTGCACCACCAGAGGTATATGTAACGGAGAACCGGAGCAAAACACTGGACAACCATTGTGGAGATATTATCACCAACAGCAGTGCTGGTGGTGCCTTGCTACCTTTGTGCAAACGTGCAGAGGAAGGTAAACAACTAGAGATAGTCTAGTTATTGGTAAAAGTAAAAATGTATTTAATATAATTAAGTCCTAATCATTAACGTAGGTTTTAGTCCTAACTTAATTATATTCATTTACAAAAACGTATGCTAAAGTCTTGCTCACCACTCATTGCGCGCGTCCATCGTTGATTGGACCGCTAGAGCTGGCTGATATGATGACCCATATCAGCCAATCGGCGAGTGTTCTGAATATTACCCCTTACGGTAATATTTACAAACATTATCAGCCTTTATGATAATATTCTAATAAGCAAGTATCAAGGGTTAATTACATGTAACAGGCTCACCTTGTTACATCACCCCCCTAGACGATATTCACTCAATCACTATCTTGTTGATGTGGTCACCATTAGACCACATCAGGGACAGGGAGCACTCGTTTTGGTCTGATCCATTTATTTCTTGATATTCATCTCATGGTGAAAAAATCCAGGCGATGCGCGGCGAAAGCTGCTGAGAAGGCAGCTGCGCGTTTTAACACAGATGCTCTTGACGATGCCCAGCCTCTCGCGGCAGACGATGATTCGTCTGCTGCCGCTGCAACTCTTCCTGCAGCACCAGTTGCAGCAGATGCACGTGATGAGTCACCACGTGCTCATGATGATGGCTCCGAAGTGGAGCTTATCTATTCGGGGAAGTCGGACGGTGGGTCCGACTCGAAGAAGACACCTAAGTCACCCGAGTGTATAAGGGCGGCCATATACGAGCCTACGAATATACCTCGAGCGGGTAGTCAGACTCAAGGTCACTACCGGAGTCTGTTTAGTTTGGAGGATGAGCATGCTAACTCATCCCCCGCACCTGCTACTGCGATATGACTTGAACCGTTGTGGTGACAATTCTAGTGGTACCAAAGCTTCTGTTGGTACCACGCAGGAGGCTCTTAGACGGAAATGTGCTGCGTCTAGCCCCTGAACACAAGACTTGGGTGTTACCAAAAATGATTGTGAATGACTTGTCAGGCGAGACAAGTCTCCATCATCGAATTTCATTATTCGATGCGAGGCAGTTGCACGGACTCGACATCAGCGCTAGTAACTTACGTGCTGAAGAGGACTTCTATCTGGATGTTCTTCTGAAGCATCGGTGGCATAGTGGCAACACTAAGCTAGACAAAAGCTCGTTGCTGCAGGCGTGGAACGCCTTTATACTCAACGTGCAGCACATTGGGCGCAAAGGTTGGATTCGGAAACTTGACACAGCTCGTGTTATGTTTGAGAAACGAATCTTGACTGGTGCAAAAGTCAGGTTGCACAAGCTGTCTCGTGAGGCAGGAATTCCATGCCTCACGTGGGGCGACCCGTGTCCGTGTTGTTCCGACAACACTTAACGAATCAACAAGTAGGTGTACCCCCTTTCTTCGCCCTGGGTAGGGCGCAAATCTCTTCTGAGATGCGCGATGCGATTGGAAATCTGCAACCGCTCTACTCGCGCCACGGGCGCGTGTTTTCCGATGGCCCTTCTGAGACATTGGATTTGTCTCGTCGTACTGGTGGACGATACCCTCGGCGTCAATCATCAGCTGGGCGCGAGGCGCCCAGTGGTCGTGCGACGGCGGATAGCCGCGCCAGCAAACAAGATAACTCGTTCGCTGCCCCTTCACATCACGGTGGTTCAAGGTACGCTCCACGTGAAATCGTTTACCACCATGCGAATTCACCAATGGCTGTGATGGGGACGGGAATATCAACTCCGAATCCCTTAAAGTTGCAGGCAGAGGTTGGTCGTCTCCAGCAACGCTTACGCAATCGTTGTGATTGCACCGAACAAGAGAGGCAGGAGCGTCTCTCCGTGGGTGCAGCGCATCCGCCTTTATCGATCGAACGACCGATCGGAGTTCGCGTTCTACCAATTGGAGAACAAGCGGAAGCGTCAAGCCTGTCGCGACGAAGTGACTGACATTAGTCGCCTGCATGCCGCTCTACAGAGCCAGATTGATAAACTGGCTCGGAATCAAAAGAATCTCTTGGAGGTTCTTGAGCGTGGCGGTTGTATTCTTCCGAGGAAGAGACCTCGTGGTGATGGTACGGGCAAACACGACCGACATTAAACGTAGGATGCGTACGCATCTCGATCGTGTACGCATTGCCTTTGCGATGTAGTACACGGAACGGGACGATGTACTTGGGTAGTAGTTTACTACTACCCACATTAGTTACTACGTGCTTAGGTAGATTTACTATAGACAGTACTTTTTCCATGTTTGTCAGCGTTCCGTTTCTGCCGGTCCACCGCGTTAGCAATGGAGTCTTGTACGAAGCGGACCACCGCTTCTCGTGCCAGCAGGAAATTTTCTACTGCATCACTTTGATTTGTTGCAGTGCACCTTGTACGCACCTCTAGGAGGTCATCATCTTTTCAGCGAGGGTGTTCTCATCCTCGTTGGTGTTGTCATTGGCGATGCTAAATACACCAGCATCGTCAACCTCATCTGGGGCAGCTATAGTGTCGTCACTAACGCTGAGATCACCAGCTTCGATGTCGATTTGATCGACATCGGCAACGTTCGCGTCGTCGATTACCTCGACACGTGATGAGCAATATCCAGAATGGTTGTTGCTCGAGCGGGTTCCTCCCCCTTGAATTAGTATCACATTCTAAATGGGTGAGTAGACGTGGATGGCTTAAGCCGTTCACGAAAAATGTTGCATGCGTTGTCGATGCATGCACGACGTCGTTGATTGCAAACTCCACCATCGGTAAAAACTCGCTCCAATCTGTAAGAGATTGGACGTATCCTCGAAGTATCTCTTCGAGGACGCGGTTGATGCGTTCTGTCTACTCATCAGTCTCGGGATGGTCAGAAGTGACATAGTCAGACGTGTTCCGAGAGATCAGAACACGGATTGCCAAAATGTTGCCGTGAACCGAGGATCTCTATCAAAGACTAGTTCACGGGGTAGACCGTGGAGACGGAATACCGTGTCAATGAATACACGGGCATAACCATGTGCTGAGATTGACTCATTAACTGCAGCAAGATGTACCATCTTGCTGAATCGGTCTATGAACACAAGAATACCATTATTCTCGTGAGTGTCTTCGGGGAAACCGAAGACGAAGTCCATTGAAACGGACTACCAGCAGTCTGCCGGGATTGGTGCGGCAGTAGTGGCGCGCGGGATGAAGGACTGGGCTTCACCCGTTGTCACACTTCACAAGCACAAATGTACTTGCGAACAACATGATACTGGTGGGGCCAGTAAAAGTCGCGACTTACCGTGAGATAAGTCTTCTCACGCCCACGATGCCCACTAGTTGGTGCAACGTGGCACTTATACATGATGCGTAGGAGCAAATCATTATGAGTGGGGACTACGACACGAGGTGTGTTGCTGGTAACAGCTGTATAATACAGCAACCCGTTGTGTGTTGTGTATCAATTTGCGGGAGATCGATACAAGGCCGGTAAATGTTTGACAGATTTACGAGATGGAGTCACCAGATGAACCATTATTCGAAGAAGAGCCTTATCTTCTGCATAGACCCTTTTATGTCGTCAAGCAATTTTGACGACAGGATACTTGTGACCAGTGTTGCAACAATGGTATTAACCTCACTGTTGGACTGCGCAGCCGGCTAGAAATCGGGTCAGCCCGACAACGCGTCCGCAACGACATTAAGTCTCCCGGGTTTGTAATCTACGGAGAAGTTATACTCCTCATACAAGGACAGCCACCTCGACATCCTTTGCGAGAAGAGAGAGCTGTTTACGGTCGTGCGTAGTGGCGCATGGTCCGTATAGACTACAAACGGACTATCTCCAAGGAGATAGACGCGAAACTTCGCCAGTGCATACTTCATGGCAAGGCGTTCCTTATCATGCACTGGATAATTACTCTCAGCTGCTTGCAGCTGACGCGAATGATAACAGACGACGCGCTCTGCGCCGCCTGCATTGTACTGCATTAACGCGCAGTCGATTGCGAAATCTCTGGCGTCACAGACCACATGGAATGGTCTGTCTTGGTCTGCAATCGCCAAGATGGGCAATTGCATCAAGATCTGCTTGATACCTTCAAAGGAGCGCTGACAATCAGCGTTACATGACCATTTCTAGTTCTTTCTGAAGAGACGAGAGAGATGAACGGTCATCTTGGCGTAGACCAAGGAACTTTCTTAGTCCCTTAACGTCGAATGGCACAGTCCAGTCGGTAATCGCCTTGACCTTTTCAGGATCAGGGCGTACGCCGTGTTTACCCACGATACACCCAAGAAGTAGTATTTCGCTAGCAGAGAATATACACTTCTTGAGGTTAGCGTACAGCTTATTCTTGCGCATAAGTGTAAGAGTCTGACAAACGTAAGTTCTATGAACCTCTACGTCCGACTTTCCGCCCATAGCCCGGCGATGGACGAATACATTGTCGAAGTAACGCGGTGCAAAATCTCGGGCTGGTCTCAACAGATTTGTGACGCATCTGTTGAATGTGGCTGGGGCATTACTAAGACCTTGTGGCATAACCAGCCACTCCCATAGCATACTGCTGGGGTGCTCACTGCTATGAACTGGATGTCTCGTTCACGCATAAGGATCTGATATAATCCATCCAATAGATCCATGAACGAATGGATGGTACTTTTCACGATACCATCTATGATGACGTCCTTCCTCGGTATCAGCATCTGCGCCGATACCGGCGCAGCATTCAACTTGTTAAATACATGCACTATCCGCCATCCTCCTGTGGCCTTGCGCACACAGAAGTTCGGAGAGCTGTGAGGGGGAATTGACTCCCTTAAATGACCCGCAGCTAAGCGATCGGCAAAGAACTTGTCGATCGCAAGTACTTGTTCACGAGACAGTGGCCACTTCCTCATGACACAGTACTTCGAGCCCGGTTTGAGCTCGATTTCATGTCAAGTACCTATATCCTTCGTCAATTCGCATGGTACGGATTCAGGGAACACGTCCTTGAATTCGATCAAATTTCTATGTAAAGGATTTGCCTGAAGCGACTCCCAAGGTTGAGACGTGTATCTCTCAATCCGAGTCTTCTCATCGAGGACACTTTCGTCCATTAATGAGCTGCTGAGAAACCATTCGTTCTCAGCAAATAATACTGCCGACCGAATGTCAGTCACGTACTCATCTTCCATGACGAGTACACAGATCTGCTTGACCTTGCCACTACGCAGATCTCACAAGAACCGTTTTCGGTTCTAGCGTTGCCAATTGAGTAATCTTCGAAGTCAAATTCGGAGGTGCAATCAGATCAAGTGTATATGCTCCTACACTTTACCTGTCATTAACCAAGACATTCAATGTCTCAGTTTCTTTCTAGGAGCCCTTTTCCACAAGTACGTGGGGACTTATTCCCTCGACGTCTTCTAGCTGTGGTTGCGCTACCACAGCTACGTTCTCTACGATCGACTCTCCAGCTGGTCTAGGATCATCGTGTTGCCCTGTGTTAGCAACCGGTTTATTATTAGTAGGATATCGCCGCTAGGCGTACACCCATGCCCGGTCCACTCGACTTATTTGAGTGGTGGACCTTCGGCGCTGCCTTTGCTGCACAGCCGCCGGCAGCTTCCTCCACAGTGTGATTGGTAGTCATCCTGTGATCTTGTGCAGTCGTACTAACTACCGTACCGCAAGTGAGGCCATCGCACTCACTCGCAGTACACCCATACGCTTGTGGATGCTCCAAGACGTTCATCAGATGGCCATCTGATGAACAAGTGGCAGGCATCTTCTCAGTTAGATGCTGCCAGCTGACCCTTGGCTCGTACCTTCTAAGCCAGGGTAACCCTAGGATGACATCAAATTTGTCCTCCAAATCAAGTACGATGAAATCATCATTGTACTGCAAATCTTCTAACGTGTAGTGAAATCCCACTACACTTTTCATTACTAGTATGGATGCGCCTGTTGCGAGGCGCACTGTCAGCCGCATTGAAATAGTGAAGCGCTCAACGAACTTGAGCCTACGGTCCTCCAGCGACTGGCGACTAACAAAGTTGTTCGACGCTCCAAAGTCAACTAAAGCACGAAGTGACAAATCTTTTGTCACTTCTAAATTCAAGGTGATGACGGGTACCTCATCACCAAGTGCAGAGACACACATGGATTTGTGAGTCTGGAGCAGCTTTCATCAATGGGATTGCAAATTCTTTTGAGGTTGCTGGATCAGTAAGGCGCTCCGCCACCACTGACTCCGACCGTTTTTTGACAGTCCGCTACGCTGTTGTGACTTCGCAATAGCGGCGGACCCGCGTCCGTTGCCCTTCGTGGCAGACGGTCGATCACTTCGCTCAGTGTTTCGAGACACTGGGCGTGAAGCACTACACTCGTAGGCGTGGTGTCCTAACTTCTGATAGCGATTCCACTTTTGCAATCGCTTACTGCTTGAAGAGCGAGGTATCTCGCTCTCGACACTGCAGAGGTCCATTGGTTCTTGACCTCCCATCTCTACTCGTCTCGAAGGACGATATGGGTTCAAGCTAGTGTGATCTTGTCTCACATTAAAGTCCTCTTGCGCTGCAGTTGTGATCGCTTCCTCAAGCGACTTCAACTCGATGCGGAATAGGTGGTTCCTCACGGGACCAGCTATGACGCCCTGTAAGAATGTCGTGATCAACATGAATTCACTTACAGGATTCGCTACCATGCAACTTGCAAGGTAACGATCGTGCTGGGCGTAAGCGTGAACGTCACGCTTACCTTGTTTTATCTTCAGGAGCTCTGAAAAGGTCCTGAACTCAGCTCTTGGCGGCTCAATCGTTTGGCTGAGCAGAGTCTTAAAGACCGCCAACGATCCAAACACGTTTGGATCATGTAGTTGAAGATTCAGGGCCCAAGTTATGGCACGCCCTGATAAATTCAATTTGGAAAATGTAACTTGCATTTCCTCGTCGTCCATGCGGCAAGCCTTAATGGCATCGTCCACTTCGAGGTCTATCTCAACAGGGAGTTGTCTTCGACTCGCCGGTACTTGGAGACTTCTAACTTTAGAGTCTCGCGTCGACGCTCACGTGTCGACGCTGCAGTAGCAGACTGAGACAGTTGCTGTCTCAAGAGCTCAGTCTGCTGGTGACCGTGCTGATGCAGCAGGGTCACTTCAGCTCGTGACGCGTCAAGTTCTCTTTGCAAGAACTTGGCAATTATGGAATGCTGTTGGTCCCTATCCTTTGAGGATAGCAGAGACCAGACAGCTTCTTCGCCACGGTCGAACGAATGAGTTCGACCGCACTCCATCAGACCGCACTCCATTCGACATCACTCAAATAGGAGTAACATTCACGGGTGCTGTGAAAGGTGTCGTCGCCTTCGTCGTCCAACATGTTCATGTTGAACGGGTTTTGTGGTCCCTGGATAGACTACAAAGTACTACCAGGTGTTAAGGGGAACCGGAGCAAAACACTGGACAACCATTGTGGAGATATTATCACCAACAGCAGTGCTAGTGGTGCCTCGGTACCTCTGTGCAAACGTGCAGAGGAAGGTAAACAACTAGAGATAGTCTAGTTATTGGTAAAAGTAAAAATGTATTTAATATAATTAAGTCCTAATCATTAACGTAGGTTTTAGTCCTAACTTAATTATATTCATTTACAAAAACGTATGCTAAAGTCTTGCTCACCACTCATTGCGCGCGTCCATCGTTGATTGGACCGCTAGAGCTGGCTGATATGATGACCCATATCAGCCAATCGGCGAGTGTTCTGAATATTACCCCTTACGGTAATATTTACAAACATTATCAGCCTTTATGATAATATTCTAATAAGCAAGTATCAAGGGTTAATTACATGTAACATGCTCACCCCGTTACAGTATAGATATAATGGCTCGTCATGTAGACGATAAAGTTACGATGAAGAAAAGAGAGGCCTTCTTGAGGCTAAGTAGTGGACGTTCTCTTGTAAATAGTGGACGTTCTCTTGTTGAATGGGGGATGTACTCTTAGCATTTGCTTAAATAGTTTATTTAAGTTAACTGGATAGCCTACGAAGTATGTAGGTATATTTAGGATTCAATGTAGGTGTACTTAGCATTCAATGTAGGTGTACTTAGTATTCAATGTAGGTGTACTTAGTATTTAATGTAGGTGTATTTAGTATTTAATGTAGGTGTATTTAGAGTATCCCCTGGATATGCGCTTTCAGTTAGCAGTTAGTAAGCAGGAAGATGTCCCTAAGAAATGGTACCATCATTCTGAGACGGCGTACAAACTATCTACATGGGCATTAATCGACATGTTTAAAAGTATATAGACGCTCATAAGACTTCAATTACGTGTCGATTGAAGTGAGCCATGATGACCTGACGATTGCTTGTGCTACGAACAATTACGTGAGGTGTTTCAGTTGACATTTGGCCGAACTTTGGATGGCGCGGGCTTTCTGCCTACTACATGGAGCACAATTGTCACCCAGATTTGTACACAGACAGCTATTGAGTGATCCCAATGGAGCCGTGCAGGCAGACTCGATGATGGAACATGTAGTATGACACTCGCACATTACCTTGTAGGCTTGAGTTTACAAGTTCCTAGACTCGAGTCATGAACGAGTTACACGATACAATCTCGTACTTCTTACTGTCAAGCCGCTTGGAATGCAGTTGTTTGTATCATGCGACGTTCCGCTGCACTATCCCGCGCACATTAAACCCTGTCTACCTGTTGAGCATTTGATGAGCTTCCTCTTCTCCGGGTTTTTGAAGCTTTGCATGCAGCCACACACGATCCATCGTGACTCCTTTCTTTCGATTGCGCAATCGAACAGTGCAGTACGTAGCCTCTAGCGTGTGAAATCCTGCTTGCTCGAAAAGCTGCACCAGCATCTCGCGCGAGAAGAAGAAGGCCAAGGTCCCGTCACTGCGATAGTACAGATTCGGTCCGAGCTTTTTAGCATTGCGCCTCATAGCGAGATCGTAGAGCCCATAGTCGCGAAAGCAGACGATCCCGCCCAGCCGCAGGACGGCATAAACTTTCTGCAGCGTACGGGCGAACGACTCCGGTGGTAAGGCTGACAGCACGAAGACCATGAGCTCAATATCAATGGACGTGTGCGCAACGTCTACCAGCTCTTCCTGAGCTATGTCGCACACGAAGGCACGGCAGCGTGTAGCATCGTACTCTGGGTGGTGCTCGAGCATGTTGATGGCGTGTGAGCTGAAGTCACACACTTGTGCGCGCACATTGGGGCACTCGGCCAGAATAGGAAAAATTGCACTGCCATAGCCACATCCGAGCTCCAGAACTTCCACCACTTCCCGTTCTGGTACACAAAGCTCGGGGAACTCCCTGACGAGGTAGTTGCGGGGTTTGTAGACTTTGCCTGAACAATTGCAACAGTACTGAATCAGCTTCAATTCACGGATCAATATCGGCAGGGTACTAGGCACCCAGTGATTACCCACTTGAACCACTTACTTCAACAACCAATCTCTTGAACGACCTATCCCGTCCACCCATTCAGCCATTCAGCTGCTTACCATTGTGTCGCTGGTGAAAGGTTTCCCACTTGTCTCTGGCCTCTTTCGCAAGCTGCTGCGTGTCAACGAGCTCTTGCTCCTCGTCAATTTTCATGACGTTATCTTCACTCTCTTCGTTTTGCATCTGGCATCGTTTGGCCAGGTTGTTCCATTCAAAATCATGCGAATGGAGCTGTACCGCATGCGGGAGGGGTTTCGCCATGTCGAAATGTCGTTTCGTATTGTAAATATCAAGGTTTCACTGCCCAAAGTTGGCACGCGACAACCGGTCCGGCTCGCACCAAACTTGCGATTTCTCCGTAACGACATTAATGCAGCATATCTTCTGGAAATATCTGGTAGCTGCTGTGAATTAGCAGGACTTCCAAATCATATTGGAAGCACTCGGTGATAATTTAGAGGACGCCCTACAGCTTGCGTGCTTCAGTCTCGAGATATCGGGCGCGCCCAGACAGGCGGGTATATTTTCAAGATGCTCTGCGTAGCACGAAGGGACGAGATGACATTTCAGGATCTAGTCTATGATGCGGCCAGGATGATGTGAAGGCCCATAGCGACAACCTACGAACCGCGGTATTGAGTGCTCGGCTCCAGCCCCGTCCTGATGAGGATGCCTCTACCCCAGCCACTCAGCGAGCGATCAATAATGGAACAGTTGTACGCGGAGTCACGCAGCTCCGGCAACTCGTTCGTGGCTTCGCGGGCGCATGCACGCCACGATTCCGTATTTTTTTTGGTAGGTGAGGTATATTGAGGTACGATTACCGACCTAGAATATCCGATTACTGGCAGCCTACAGAATAGGTTGCTTGAGTTAGAAACTCGTTATGCCCGACGCGGCACGGTTCGTCCATTGGGATAGGCGGGAATGGTACCCGGGAAGCGCGAGTCAGTGGGTTACGGGCTGTACCGTGTGCTCGTCCATGAAGCGTAAATTCGTACCAGAAGGTGACGTCCCGTTGGAGGCCATCATGTACCGATCAGCAGAGGCTACTCGAGTCGGGGTTAAACCCATAAGTCGATTTTCCAGTTTCCATGGCAACCATCGCCGCTGTGGTTGCCATTTGATTGTACCCGCGACAGTGGTGAGCCCTACTAACGACATCAACGTCGGATGTGATTGAACTTGCCTCTCGATATAGTGCCGAGAGCTGGGGCTTTTTCGGGGATCGGCGCATCCGAGACTGGGTGATCACCGTTTCATCTGCACCGACGATGTGCAAAGGGGCCAATCCGCCTCTTTTTGCGCGCCGGAGGCCACAAATGAGATCTGTATGCGCTGTTTCAATGGTCGTCAGGTGAGGGCGCCCATCGCTAGGCTAGCAACCCATAGTATTTCCGCCGCACGCGTTAGGACGTGCACACGAATGGTAACAGACCCAGTACCGCCCGGACCCATATTACCACGGGATTCACCGGCGAAAAAGAGGAAATAAAGAAAGCTGGAAGCCCCATATGCAGGTATATCCCGCAAAGGCAAATGCACGATCCGGTGCAAAAGAGAGTCTGTTAGTGCAGCTCGTACACGAGTCTGGGCCCTCTCAGCATCGTCTGCATTGGGGGGATCAGTCGAGCGTCGGAAGCGCGCAAGAGCGCTTCTTGAAGACGACACGGTGCGGGCTTGGTGCTCTTCTGGAAGTAAAGTCTGGTCCTGCATCTGACATAGGCGCTCGACCCAGATTGAGTGGGTTGTCGACGCCACCACAAAGCGCCACAACTCGTTCGCGGCTGCAAAGACACTCACTTGGGCCACTTCAGTTGACTCGTTCGCAGTAAGCCACGTTTTTGCAGCCGCCCAATCTGCCCGCGGACAGGCTGACAGCCGAAAAGCGAAAACCCAGACGTGAATGTTAGCATCCTCAAATTCACCAAAACACCTCCATAGATCAAGTAGCCGACGCCAATGAACTTGCGCTGCAGAACAGTTCCAGAACACCTGGCTGGCCGGTGCGTATGTGCCAGGAGAGCACTCTAGAATGGGGCACGACCGATCCCCTATAGACCAATTCTAGAGAGGGAAGCTGTTACACTTAAGACGATATATTGTCTACGTGACCTGCTGTTAACGTAGTCGGTTGTTGTGTTGGAGGCAAGTGCCGAAGCAAATATATTTAAGGTCCTTAGTTCACTACCATGAGCTATCTCTAAGCCTTTATATAACGCTGTTCCATGGCAATCCTCTGAAACTACCATAAAACTCCCTGATGGTTTATCGTATAAATCATCATCCTAACAACATGAAACGTACCTGTTCAGCGGTGTAATATCAGCACCTGCGAAGAAAATGCTCTGAACCGACGTAGCTCTGTCCGCTCGATTACGTCGTCTCCGCGTGATACGACCCGATGGGCCTTTGCTGTCATGTGTTTGTCACGCTGTAGTTCTCCTTCGCGGTGTCGACCTCGGAAAATGGAGGTCTTGATTGCCTTGCGACATGGCCTCCATCGCTGATGGCCCGCCCAGGGTTGAACGATACGCGTAAAAGCTGGATGATCCCGAATTGAACCGGAGAACCGCCTATGACTAGCTATCGTATCGCACTCTGCCATCTAGCCTACACAAAACGTACCGGATGAGTGACCCGAAACCCAGTGTGATAGCATGTTACCCCTGGGATTAAGCTTCCACTTGTGAGGCTGGCGATCCGTACCCGATAAAGGTACCAGGGTCCCCGGTGAGGCCGGCTGATAGAGAAAAGAAGGGAAATTAAATACCAACGCGAGGCAGAAACGTCCAAAATGTCGTCTCTTCGCCATGGGCATTGATGAGAGGCTAATAGTAGGTGTGAAGCAGACCACTCTACACTCTGCACATGACCAGGTAATAGTGTCGCCTAGCGTAGCCATACCTCGAGCGAAACTCGCACCGTTGACCTGGTATCTGCATCCCTTTCAATCAAAAAGCCACGACATTGTTTTCATCGACGCGTGCTTCAGCCATGTTGTGTCGAACCGTTTATACACAGATGTCTCCTCCAGGAGTTCGTTGCAAGTCAGATCATCCAATGCCGCCCGGGCGTCAACGGTGACACTTCCGTGATCGGTGTGAGTGACCGTGGTCTTAGCTACGAACCGATTTGCCCTCGTCCGCACTGCCTGAGTATTCAAGCCTCCCGCGTGTCCTGGGATATCACCGCTACGGCCTTGCATCCTGAGCATATACGGAAGTGAGGATCTTCTGCTCCTCGTCGTCTCCCCAGCGCGGGGTAATATAGCGCGGGCACGTATTCCCGTCCTCCCACAAAATATTGCCAATCAGCCTATCTCTGGACGATACAAGCGTTTCCCACGCGCCTACTGTAGAGGCAGAAAGCGTGATGAGTTTTGTCCGTACACATAGTATTGACATACCGCCCTCGCGGATCGAAAGTGCACCATGCTCTTCTTAAACCGAGGATCGAGATCTCCTAAACAAGCGCGTTGCTCCACAGTATGAGTCTTCTGACGGACCAAAACGAGACGGTTGTGCAAAGCTCGAAAACAGCGATCCCAATTTGAATACGTCGTATCACCTTGTCCTACCTGGATTCCGAGATATCTGCAGTGCTAATTGGGACCGAGTAAGGTAAGCCCGCATAATTCGACTCTTCGGGACGGATCGCATGGGTCAAGCACCGACACGATAGAATTAATCGCGAGGCCAGATACGCGAGCAAAAGTTTCCAGTATTGTAAGTATCTGAGGAATACCGTCGCTTCCTCGAAGGTATATAGCTGTGTTGTCCGCATAACCAGACACAATAATATCCTCCTAACGATCACCCAAACCGAAGTACCATCCCATCAATATCAGTTCAGGCACGACTGACTCAGTAGAGGCCGTTGAGCGCAAGGATAAACAGGAGTGGAGCCATGGGGCAGCCCTGACGGATCCCACACAGCACATTACGCCGCCGTGACAGGTAGCCGTTAACAATGAAACGACACGTAGAATTTTGGTGAAGAGCCTCAACCATTATGATGAACTTAAGGGAGAACCCGAGTCGTTCAAGCACGGCAAGGAGAAAGGGGCGCTGGAGAGAGTCATACGCCTTCGAGACATCAAGCAAAAGCGCCATATATTCTTTCATCGGTTCGTCGTTCGCGGCCGCTACCTTGGCAGCAGCGTATATATCTAGTGCTGTTTCAATACGACGACCGGGAACAAATCCGACTTGTGCTCTGTCGATTGTCTTGGGTAGAAGTCCACTGAGCCGGACCGCTAATAATTTCGTAAACAGCTTGTAATCACTATCGAGGAGGGCTATTGGCCGTGTTCCAGCGGTAATGATGCGACAGCCGATTTTTTCAAGCACTGAATGTTAGCCTCGACAAAAGAAGACGGCACCACATCACACTCCAACCACCTCGAAAATAGGGGTGTTAAAATCTGCGAAAGAGACCCTGAATAATCTCGGTAAAACGAATTTCTAATTTCATCAGGACCCGATGTCTTTCCACGCTTCAGCCTCTTTAGCGCAGCACTGACATCATCTGTCAAACATAAAGCGATGATCGCCGTGTCATCCACACCGACCGGGCGACACGCATCGCTAAGAAAAGCAGAAGTCATGACAGGCATATCATAGTAGCGTTGCATAATGCTCGCCCACCAATCGGCCATTTCCTCCGCAAGCTCGCGCGACCTGTTCTTCCCGTGCAATGCCACTCCACCCAGAGACACGATCATGTTGTCTTGAATTTTTTTTTGTGGAAACTCAAGCGAAAAACGTCGCGTCGATTGTCCAGGGCAGTAATTATGGCGGCTTAGAAGGTGCTCCTGCTTCGCACGCTGCCATTAAAGCCTGTACTTCGCAACTCGCCGCCGGATATCTTGGGGTGTGTTTCTCATCAGCATTAGTATAAGACTCTTCGTCAATAGTATCTGTACCGAATGTCGCTGGGATGGCACACGCCCAATCGGTGAAAGCCTGGCCGTCAGAAGTGCTGCGTGAGGCCGCTCACGGCGTCTACAGAGCCTCTGCCGATAACGCCGAAGCATTCGACGTTTGACGAGCTTTACTTCTGTCAGGATAGCCTTGCGAAGATTAATTTTTAGAGGTCCCACCATCTCGCAGGCCGATTTGCAGTCGAAACGTCCCCAATTTCGGAGCCTGACGCTCCTTCAACAACACCGCGCGATGCTTCGAGTGCTTGCTTGGTCACTTGCGCCACTAAGTGTTCCGCACTTAATGCTACCGGGTAAACGCGACGGGGCTTTGGCACCGAAACCGTCCGTAAAGGTGCACCGATCCGAATGGTCACCCCATTATGATCCGCAGCCGATCGTGGGACGGATTGCTCGATGTCTCGAATCCAGATTTCATGCTGGGTGCTAATGTACCAACTATCGAGACGGGATCTGATTGACTGCCATCAGGTAGTCGATAGAAATACGTGTGCGCGTTGGCATGAAAGTCGAGGAGATGTCTTTGTTCCTCTTCTCGGTCCATTTCTACACTGATCACGTCAACGAAACCGGTATGAGCTAGTAGCCGCCTGAGGGCAGGAGATTCATGCCTTCTACCAGGGACCACATAGGAGCGGTCGAGCTGTGTGTTCAGCGTGCAGTTAAAGTCGCCTCCAAGTATGACCGGACCTTCATGGCGAGAAAGGACCGAGGTAAGAGTTAAAAAGAGCCTTGCGCTCACTCATAATTGATGGAGCATACACATTAATAATGATAAATTCACCACCATGATGGACAAAACGAGCCGCCATCCAGTACTCCGTCCAAAGATGTTCTCGCCACGGAAAAATTTCAGCAATGGAAGAATATGGATTAAGGAGGATGGCGACCCCCTCTCGCCGTGTCTCTGTCTCATTCCACATTTTCAGTCCACATTTATCCTCCGCATTAAACCCCCATGTTGTACAGTAAAGCTTGTCCAGCGATTGTGCTTCCCTAGTGACCACTCGAGTCTCTTGTAGTAACACTATGTCGGTCGATCCGCGGTCCCTGCGTTGTCGAAGGTGCGAAAACCATTCCGCGCAGCACGTCGGGTTCTTTGGGGAAGTCTACAACATTTCGCGCAATCATACCAACTGAGTTATCGGAAGGACGGACCCACGGCGATAAAGACCTGCTTGTAGAAAATGTCGCAGCCGCGCTGTCGACGACACTGATGTTAGTCAATCCTTTCCCGTCTAAGAAAACGCTGGTAGGAAGTGTACGCCCATCCGTCTCGACCTGCTCCAGTGATCTTGTCGGCACAGTAGAATTATCATGTGAGGCACCCTTAGTCCCGGCGGTGCAGCACTCGTTCCTCGCTCGGTATAGAAGAGCATAAACAGGCTGCCAATTAGCTGGAATGCTGAGGACTCCCGCAACTGCATCACGCACTGCGATGGATGTGAAGTACAGCGAAGCCTTTGTCTGCGGCATGACCACGGCAGTATCCGGGTCCGCAGGAGATAGGATAGGCAAAGGAGCAAAAATGTCATTTCAGGCCCCCATGCGGGTATTTCAATCTGCTAAGTGATAGTCGCACATAGCAGTTTCTTGTCCAGCTGGTCTAGTCTCCGCCAGTGGTTAAAAGAATCCGTGGTTTTCCACCTGACTACAACTTTCTGAGCACCAGCCACAGAATTCCATCTGTTGCAATGATCACGCACTCGTACGGAAAGGCTACTGTCGGACGCATACCGTCGTATGAAAGCTAGTTGAGTCTCGCTATTTATGGCGTGACCAAATTCAAAAAGGAAGTCCGTGGCATACCTTCAAGAAAGGCGAGGGGATACGGAATAACTCTGATAAGATTCGTGAGCTCCGTTGAACAGTTCATGATCCATACAGCAAGGCCTCACGGGGTAATTACTGGAAGTAATTCAGGTAGCTGGGCATGGCGCTCGGAGCTATAACCCAAGTTTTGATAGCGGTCATATTCTCGGCTACCGGGTCAAGAAGAGGTCCCGCGATGAGGGCGACAGGCGTATATGCTGCTGCCACTATCGCGGCTGAAGCAGCAGTAGGTGATTTTCTCGCGCGTGGTTCGTCCATCTTACGAACGTGGGTGTTGGCATGGCGCTGCGCTTTTTGAGCCTCAGAAGATGTTGTGGCTGGGTCTAAGCTCGAAGGACCCTTGACGGAAACATTTTCTGACCCACCCTCCGAGTTTAGCGGAAGCTCGTGCTCAAATGTGGCTTCAAGAGCACGGGGAAAGCTAAAAATGCTGACATCAGAGTCTGCAATCCCGTCATCACAATCTGAGTCGGCCGGACTTGCTGTGTCGTGTGCTAGATCAACAATCCACATGGTGTCATCCATGGTCCGTATGGATACCACAAGTGTTTCCGGCGGGCTTTCGATGATAGTAGTGCTCGCTAGCGTTGTATCGTTGGCGTCGGCGGCCAATGGTGTTTCAACATCGTGCTCGGTAGAAGCATGAGGATCACCCGCGGTGCCGTCGTCAGACCCCCTTGATGTTGTTGTAACGTCGCCTCTATGCTCCGCCCAAAAAATTTCCTCCTCATTAACCGCGTTCGACGTGTTCTTTGGAGCGGCTGATGTGGATTTAGTTTCACTACTACCTGTAGTTGGCTTCGAGATGTAACGGAGAGATCGAACCTGCATGAGTACCACTGCCTTTTCCTGAGCCTTGACCTCCTCAGCATGCTGACGCTTCTGCTCGATATCCGCACGCTTTTTCTGGACTTCTACATTGCGAAGTCGTGCCGCTCGAACAGCCTCCCTAGCAATCGATTTGGACTGTCTGCGTGTCTCCTCTTGCGATAAAGCAGTATTTTGATCCCGCAAACGCGGCAGTAACTCCGGTGCCAACCGCTCACGAAGCGATGCTAATCGCTTCGCATCAATAGGCGGGGCAGCCAATAGGTCCGGGGCTCCTTCCTGGGTAACAGCCACTTCAGTTTTAAATGATGCCACGGATTGAACAGGATTAGAGGTCTTGCAGTCCTTCCGGTAGTGTTTAATGCTCAAACATGCCCTACACGGGATTCGGTAGCTACTACGTGGGTGGTGCACGCCTCTTTCAGTTAATATGTCGGCAGCGGTAACTCGTAACATACGTGTACGTTGGAGCTCCTCGGGGTACTCAGTAGACGCAAAAGTGATCTCCAATTCGTGCACCCAAAACCGGCCGCACCGTCGGGTTCAACCGACTCAAGCGATACGATCGGTGCCGACATGGCTGCCATTATCGCACTGCGAATAAACGTGGGCTCGGCAGTGCTCATGCCGAGTACATGGATACTGTACAGCAACGCGTGTGAGCGCTCATCATATCCAGCCGGCTGGACACCAGTATGAATCGCTTCAGTTGCCTGAAGAATAAGCGACCCCCCCCCCCGATGCGAAAAGCGGCATCCGCCCACTCAAGTCGGGCTTCGGGATGGATAATTACGAACTCGACGACCTGAGAGAGTGATGAGCACTCGACTCGGTGAGCTGAGGAGAAAAGGTTTTACTACGTGAAGTGTCACCGTCCGAAGTCGCAGCCGATAAAAGATAGCGGCAGAGATGCAGCTTAGCGCCAGCCACCGGTAAGGTAAACCCAAAACTGGAAGGCGCGCATAGAGCCGTGTGCATAGTCGTTTGCGAAAAAAAGAGATGAACTCATCCCTTTCAGCACCAACATGTGTCTCATTGAAAAACTTTGGTGGTTGCGGCAGAAAAATTTCGCCCTTGACCCACGCCATAAGTGTCCGCTCTTCCACAAACGATATCTCGCGTTGAAAGCCGTCCATTCGGTAGCGATATTTGCCACGAGCGCTCATAAAGAATGCGGTGTTTGTGTTCGTGTTCCTCCGATCCGCGAGTAGCCCGTGGACATACATCCAGCTCTGCGGGTACTGTCTGGGCCGACGCATGAGGCTGAAAACTTTGCCGAAGCGTCGACACTCGAGCAGGATCCCAGACGCCAGTAGGTGACGAAGACTTCAGAGAAGGCGTGTCCACATTAGGCGCCCTGACGTCCATATGCGTACCCTCTGCGGATAGCGGGGGGCGCGTAATTGGTTCGCAGTCCCGGAGGTGCACTCAGCCTCCCCACGATCTGGCATGGGCAATCTCGGTCCACGCACACTCATGTGTATTCCGCTTCGCTGGAGGCTAGTGATACCCTTCCTGTAGTATTAGCCAATGAGAAGGCTCTTGCGCGATCGGTCGCTTTTTTAGAAGTGCCACGGTTCCGTATTCTGTCGGCAATGGCAGTAGAGCTGATGAAAATACGGATCGAGCGTGCTGAAAAGTATTTACGTTCATCATCAGCGCAAAGAGTCTACTTGCTTTTCTTCAGTGGTAGATCATGGGGAATGCAGTAACGGGAGGGACTGGATCTGTGCTAGTGCGCTCGATATCGAAACTGACGCATGTGAGGTTTGTTAGGCGTCGTAAAGCCGCGTCACCACAACTAACGACACAGCCGAATACGGGGACACCATCCACGACCTTTGTCGAGCGTCGGACTCTGTCTGCACTCCTCTGCACGTGATTTCATGGGCAGCTTTATGATCATGCCAACAGCGACAACACCATCAACCCGAACAACTGGGGCCTCGAATACTGCAAAACATCGCTAGGCGTTGTGCGGTAGGTGTTGGAGGTACTGATATGGACATATCAGTACCGGGAGCACAACAAGATGGCGGATCGAGCCGCCAACATCCAATGGACTTGACTCGTTTGGTTTTGACCCATGCCGAGGGCGGCAGATCAATCCTTTCAGATCTCACACGTTTCCTCATCAACGACGCCCGGCAATGGACATGCACATATTAGCCGGCGCGACAAATTGCCGCAGTGGACTGTGCCATGTTCGATAGAACGAGTGCCCCTAGCAACTCGCATGGTAGTTCGTACAACCCTGACCGGCCACTGTAATCCGCAGCTGTCGACCACCCCGATTTTTGATCTTCACCTGGCATAAAAGGCAGCGTAGCACATTCGGCCATTCGAGATCTCCCAAAGTACCTTGATGTACCTCACCATACAATACAAAACAAACACAAGTCAAAAATAGACAAAAACAAAAACATAGAAGCATGTGCTCGCACGGTCTGTTTGCTACCGTTGCAAACGTTTGTGTCTCTACAAACTACTGACACCGCGCATCTGTTGCCAGACGCCATGATGACCACCCTCCCAAATGTGTAACAATCAGCTTCTGACAAACAGCTTGGCTGATGGTTGCCGAAATACAGCACTCTACCTCGCTTGGTGCTTCACCACGTGGTGAATGGAGCACGCGTTACTGAAAACGAACATCAGCTCTTTGCCGAGACTCTGTATGTGCTACAGCTCGGACAAGTTAGCTAAAAATGCATCATAAGAATGCTAGTCACGCCATATCTACCCCGCCCCCCTCTCGCTCTGAGCGATAATCTGTTGACCATCAACCTACTCGAGCTGACAACCGTTGCCTCTCCGTCCAAGCCATCTGATGACTTTCTCCCTGTGCTTCTCCTTTATTTTTCAGCAGTCACCGCAACGATCACGTGTTGCTCGAACGCAACCTTTGTCTCTATCTCGACGATCCTCATC
>JH598098.1:2008-51074 GCA_000173235.2 Hyaloperonospora arabidopsidis Emoy2
TGGAGGGATGTCGCGCTCAACGAACGTGAGCCTACGATCCTCTAGCGACTGGCGTAGAGCAAAGTTGTTCGACTCTCCACCGTCAACTTGCGCACGAAGTGACAAATTTTCTGTCACTTCTAAATTTAAGGTGATGAGAAGTACCTCATCATCAAGGGCAAAGACACAGTGATTGTCAGTCAGGAGCAACTTTCATGAAGAGATTTGCAAATTCCATTATGGTTGCAGGATCAGTAGGGTGCTCCGCTCCTACTGACCATGACCGTTTTTTTTACGGTCCGCCACGCTGTTGTAACTTTGCAACAGCATCGGACCCGCGTCCGTCGCCCTTCTTGGCGGACGGTCGATCGGTTCGCTTAGTGCTTCGAGACACCGGGCGTAGAGCACCACACTCGTAGGCGAAGTGTCATAGTTTCTGACAGCGATTGCATCCCTGCAATCGCTTCTTTTTTTAAGAAAGAGGTCTCTTCCTCTCAGCATAACAGAGGTCCATAGGTTCGGGACCTCCGACTTCTTGTCGTCTTGGGAGACGTTATGAACCCGAACTAGCGTTAGTCTGTGTCAAGATATAGTCTTCCTGTTGTGCAACAGATATGGCTCCTTCTATCGTATCCAGTTCCAGGCGGAACATGTGGGTCTTGACAGGACCATCCGCAAGGCCCTGCATGAAAACCGTAATCAATGTGGGCTCATGGACCGGGTTCGTCGTGATACAAATCGCAAGGACCCTTATGTTTGAACATAAGCGTGCTAATCACGCTCACCCTGCTTGGGTTTCAGGAGCTCTGATCGAGTCCTGAACTCAGCCCGTGAAGATTCAAACGTTTGTCCGAGCCGGGTCTTGCAAATCTCCATCGATCCATATATGTATGGGGTCGTTCAAATTGAGACCTAGAGACCAAGTTTTGGCACGTCCTGCCAAGTTTAATGAGCAAATGCGACTTGCATTAGCTCATTAACAATGTGACGAGTGTGGTGAAGCGATTTGAGGAAATTCGAAGTGATCGATGAGTTGATTGATCGAAAACGACGACCGATCTTTGAGAAGTATCGATTGGCTGTTTAGCTGTACAATTTTGAGATAGAATATCAAGATACCAAGATCGATTATCAAGATACCAGGCTCCAGAATATATAGGGTTATCAAGGTTGAGAATATGATCGGAGATCGAGGATGATCGAAGAGCGATCAACGGGATCAACGATCAAGGAGATCGACGGTCGGTCAACGGGACGATCGATCAAGGGGATCGATGATCAGGAGATCGACAATCGATCAGGAGTGGACCACATATGCGAAGGAACGATCAACGGAATGCAGAAGACACGTGGCAGCATACCCTGGTATACAGACAGACAAAATGTTAGTTTTAGCTTTTGGTTGGTTAACATTAAACCTAATTGTATTTGCTTCTAAATACACGTGTCGACTTCTCTTCCGGACTGGAATATTGGCCTCCCGACGTAAAAAAAGTCGCGCATACTGGAATTAAGTGATATACCCAGATAATTGGCTGGGGATCAAGAACTCTCACCTCACGCAAACTGCGATCGGATGCAGCAAGAATGTAAAGGACAAGGCGCAAGATCACGAGACGGCTCAAGTGGACAGAAGGCTCGCGTATCAAGCATCCACATAGTGGACAAGGCGATCTCGTTGAGATCTGAGGGGCTTACATCAAGTAACCTACCAGTATACCCGTGATCGTGTAAAAGTTTCCGCACGATCACGAATCCCATCCCCAACACGGTCAAGTTTTCCCTCAACCCGAGTCCACCGAGAAGAGTGCAGCCCGCCTTGCAGACGGGTACACAAGGTGAGGAAGGAAATACTACACACGGAAACGGATTATCCTCTCCTATAGTCGGTCGTCTGGGCACCAGTGCAGAGTTGGGGTCGCCTCATATAATGAGCGAACGCCACATATAATGAGCGATCTCCACTCCACCACACGAGCTCTTATGGATTCGTCTAACTCGACGAACCACCTCAAGAGGGAGTTTTTCTTGACTCCGCTGTACTTGGAGATGTCAATCTTCAATGTTTCGGGTCGACACGCGCACGTCGCTCCGGGAACAGCACCCTGTGTCTGCTGTTGTCTCAACAGTTCTGCCTGTTGAGAACCTTTTTGGTGAAACAATATTACTTTCTGGTGTGACTCTTCAAGTCATGTTGTACAAACTTGGCGACGGCGGAAGGCTGCTCATCTATATCCAGTGGGGACAGCACGGCACAGACGGCATGTTTGCCGACGGTTTAACCCAGTCGTTCAACCGCACACCATTCGATGTTGCTCAAATAGGAGTAGCTTTCATGCGTGGTGTGGAAGTTGCCATTATAATCATTCAACATGTTCATGTTGGATGCGGGGGTTGCGATCCTTGGACGTACTACAAAGTGCTACTAGGTGTAACGGCGCACTTGTAAATTGTACTGATACTGTACAAGTTACCAGTGCCCCGTTACTTAGACTGGTTGTAATCCTGGTTAGGTGATACGCATAGGCAGTAATCACTTTGACAAGAGACAGCTTCAACCCTACACATGGCGGTGGTACATGTATATAAATCGCACATGTAACGGTGTGGTGTGTAACAGTTAAGGAGTTGATGCTGGTAGTCAGTCGTTTGGTCACTACTGGCGTAAAAGTATATAGTAAGATTTTATCCGCGTATTCTGCTTGTTATTCCGAATCATCCTCATTTTAGTCTTAGCTTGAGCCCTACACGGAATTTGCAGTCCTTGCATGATACCAACAAACACACCCTACTCTCTGGCAAAAAAATGTTGCAGCGACACCCCAACTGCATCGACAAGTAACACTCGTTCACCCAATAGTTTGGTCACTTCCCATTTTTCGCCTTCGGGCAACAACGGCCAAGCGACGGAGACCTCCAAAGAGTCGGGCGACCAGTCCCCTTACCCTGGCTGGGAAGTCCTCCTTGTGCACCACGCAATCAGCAGTTGATTGTGTGGTGCACAAAGAGGACTGGAGCTTAAATCATGTTTTCCTTTTTTGTATGAAAAGTGCGGTGAAATAGCAAAAGCACAATCTTTAAATCGCATACGTTTAAACAGTTGATTCAGCCTTGCATTATTCGTATGGTGTGGAGAATTCAAAACGCGTGGTTGAAATAGCGGTTCTTCGTTTATCGACGTGTAAACAAGTTCGGCCTTTACCTTTTTGTGCTTATTCAGGCGACAACATCCATTTTGGAACGGCTGTGTTCCATTTGTGCATTTTTATCCTGCAATCAATAGATAAAACAACCGCAACATGCAGTATTTCTTACACTACCGAAAACGCTGATATCTCCTTGGACACGTCGGCCACTACAATAAAACTGTGCTGACTCGTGGTGACGACGGCGTTCGGGCTGCTACCCAGCGCAAACTCCTTTAACACCAAAGTACTGGACGCTTCACTAACGCCGCAACCAACGGGCGCGTCAAGCGAGAGGGCTGCGCGATAGTCCCACAAGCACACCTTCGCATCGTTGGCGGCAGAAATTAGCCGGTTTTGCGAGCAAAAGGCTGGAAAGTGAACCTGAGAAACCATGGCCTTGTGGTGTTTTAACCGACGCACGATCTGCTTCGAACCAAAATCGACAACTGCTACACTGGCATCTCCCAGACCAACCGCGCACGACTTCCCGTTCGGCGCGCAAACGATCGAATGCACCAAGGGCGGGTTAAACATCTGCTGAGTGCCGCATCCTTCGCCCTCGTCGTTAGCTGAAGCACAGGTACCCGATCCCTCCAAACTGTTGAGATCGATGCGAAACTTTACTCGACCCCGAAAAAAATCCCAAAAGAGCAGCAAGCCATCCATACCGCCCGACACTAGATCCCACGCCCCGTTTGGGCGGAACAGTGCAGCGCTGCAGATATTGGTATGCTGACCGCGCAGAGTCTTAAACAAGCAGTGGCTTTCCAGATCGTACACACGGATACTACCGGTATCGTCTGGAACCGACAAATATCTGCCGTGCTTGCCGGGATGTCGCGAGAGAACGTTAATTTCGTCTTCGCTCTCTGGAAAGACCTCTCGATCCACACAGTCTACAATGAGTGCTGACTGCCGCATGTCAAATGTCAGCACTTTTCTACCTGCTGCCACGTAGATGTAAGCACTCTCCGCTCCTGCCGTCGACTTTCCAAAGGCGAGCGAGTTGACGGCAATCTCATCCTCTTTATCAGTGCCCAATGCCTTCTTGACGTTCAGACACTTAGTCACTCGCGTGGTCCGTATGTCCCATATCCGACATGTGCCGTCATCACTGCCTGAGGCCAGCACATTCGGGTGCGTGGCCTCTTCGCAGATTAGCGTGTTCACCGACTTGCGGTGGCCACGTAATGTAAGGACTTGAGATGGCGGTGCCATTTTTTTAGTGTCACCCTTTTAATTGTTTGACTTAGACCTTTTATGTCGACACTTTGTTGCATGGCCTGTCTAAATCGACATCCTTGGGGGTCACAGTATTTATCAGTTTAAGAAACTTATCTGTCAAACTGAATTCGCGTACTGCTAACATGTTTTGCCGTGGCGGACTGCATGACATTAATCACACTGACATTCGCACCACAACCCGCGTCAAAGGTGAATAGTTTAGCAATACCGAGACCTTAGCGACACACTTTTTCGTACTTGTATTGTTTTAAGGCACTTATCCTTCAAGTGGCTGGCACAGATGCCCTCTCATCCTGAACATCCACCGCCAGACGTATGCTAATACGTCTGGCGGTGGATGGAGGACAATGCTATCCGGTCCCGACAACATAAACGTATTGCCAGCAGTCTGGGTTACAGTTCCGGCATGGAGAATTGGTGCAAACTTCACGACCATCGTATGCATTGCAGTGTACGGAGTGTGGTCTCCAGTCAAGGACTGAATCAGCGATTGTCAGTCACGTTAAAATTGACTCCTACCATTGAGACCTTGTAGCTGGAAATAACCTTTTGGATCAGAAGCTCATCAATAGGCGATAGCCAGGTTTCAGGAATTTCTGGTACGACATCTCAGTAGAACTTCGTAGTCTTCTCGATTGATCAATAAGACAATGGCAAGTATCCGTCGGATCTGGGATGCTTCCTATGGAGACTTACTTTACAGCTGAGGTCGAAGACGACAGTAACGCACTTCCTTCATTCCAGCTATAGAGATGAAGCGAATATATTTGTAGATGCTCGAATCATTGTGGGTGCAACAGGTGAATACGGAGGACGACATGAGCAGAACGGTGTAGTAGATGATGGACAGGATCAGAGACTCTCAGAAAGTGTGGAATGAAATGGGACCCGTACTTTACATGGTTCTGAGGAGCACACACGAAGGACCAAAAATCAGATGCCATATTACAGAGGCGTAACTGTGTTACTATGGGCCTGTCGTCAGGACCTGTAAAATTGATCACTTCAAATAGATTATCAGCTGAGGCAGCAGTAGGTAAGGCAGGTTCTACTGTCCTGTATTTTCGACCCAATTTACATTGTTCAAGGCCCAAAAGGTACGAAAAGAATGAAAAAGGAGCATGATGCTCACACTTGTATACTTTTATGAGTCTCACAAATAGATCAACTGTCTGCCTGCTCGGGCATAAACACGATCTTGATAGTTGCGTCGTCACCAGTGCGGTACACCAGTTATCGCGCTTTATAAGCGAACAAATAATGCGCTGCGATGGCATATACAAGCACAAAATATGTGTATCGCGGCCTGGCAAAGATGAAATTGTGATAAGATACGATCTTTGTCAGCCTACAACTAAGCGCTGCGATCAAAAATTTGAAGCTAAACTTCATATGGCTAGGAGGCCCTTCCATTTTAATCCGGTTGAGGACCTCGAAAAGTGACTAGCACCTACGCCCGGATAAGAGAGACAATTCGAGCTAGGTCAGCAGCGTATTATGCTTAACTATTAAACGGGAACGGACAAGCAGTTAGTGAGAATGGTATATTTGGTTTTATGATACCGTAACAAATTCTCAGACCACACGGTCGACTTAAATTCTAGGATGGTTACTATAACATTGGAAAACAATTGATCGGAACAAAATCATGAATCAAGAACTCAATGGCGAGTCACTTATGGGATTATAGTTCGATAGGATACTACTATGATAAATCTGGACCCTCCAAATCCGGGACTTGTGTTTGATATTTTGACTTAGCAAGGTATCCTCAAGCTCAAAAGACACTTGTATCCCAATTACGGCGATATGCGACCACGATCGTGTTCGAGTCCCCACACATTTCTGTCTCAATTGAACAGCCGAGCCTAATCTTACTTATGTAACCTGCCGTGTACTTTGAACGCCTATTATTGGAAGTGGCTCCACGTAAATTTAATGGTCGTTGTATGACGGGACCTCCACCCATCAATGGGCATCAGAAAATCGGTATCTATAAGGTACTTATGAAATCCATTGGTACCTTATAGATGCCGATTTTCTGACATCGTCATAGTCATAGGCCGGATTAGCAAAGCTTGTCTGAGGTCACATACAGCGACAGAAGGATTGAGATTTGACACGAATTTGTCATTCTTGCCCATCCAAATTTGGACCGGTTTCCTTGGAGTGTGCTGGCGTCAGCGAATTGTGCCAGAACTTATATTAAAAGGCGAACATTAATCAAGCATGCAAGGTTCACGAAAAAATTCTTCGCCAAGCATTAAGGTCTTGACGTATCTGCTTTACCGCGAAGTCGCACACGGATCGATGACAATATGCGACAGTACATCACGTCTTTCCAAGTTTGGGATCACACCATCACGATAAAATGAGCATCAAGTGTGGACATGCTATCGCATAGTGACTATGCACCTCTATCATGCCGACCGCTCGAGTGTACATAGTTCCAGGAATAAACTGAACTGCCAGGTGTGCAAGCGACCGCGGCACACATAATTTGGATTTGTTTGAAAGCATGAGCCTCAAGTGGAATCTGGACTGCGATAATGAGGTGTTGCAAGTGCTGTCAAATACTTGAGCCACAGTGCCAATCGTCAAGCTCCACCGATACTTGAACGACTACTCGCGCATTTACAACCGCTGTCAAGATGACACCTTTGCCGCCGAAATGAAATATGAACGCGTAGGGGTCGAATAACACTACATTCGTTAATTACGCCTATGAGCCGAGCGGGATGCTGCGGTACATTTAAGAAAAATTAATTTTCGGCATTAGGCATCTCTAGATGCAGAGAGAGCACTCATTACCGGGTGGAGGCCATTACGGTATGAGAAAACTGACCAACGGCAACTACAATACGTGGCTTCATGCATTATCTAAGCTGTCAATAAATGACTTAAGAGACACCCAGCTTACAGGGAGTCAGCCACATATCGTGGCTCAGGAAATTCTACATCTTACTCACATAACCTTATAGATGTCATGAAACTCCTCCTCTTCATAAATGCAATTTTAGCCACTCTTCTCTTGATATGTGCCTGCCTACATTGACCGTAAGCTCAAGAAATATGGCTGAAAGTTGCTCCTGCGTCCTGAGCTTGATTTTATCAATCGATAAAAAATCTGTTGGTGCAAGAACGAAACTCGGTTTAGTTCAAGTTCCGGACTCACAACCTGGGCTACACTGCGCGCAGGGGGCCACTGCTTTTCTATATACTTAGGTATCCAGTATGATTATTAACCGATCGCAGCGCGTCGACGAAAAGTTTGAATTGATATAACCGCGTCTTCTGCAGCGAAAAACACATTGCAGCATACCGTCATTTACAATGCGACCGCTGTATGAAATAACAATCGTATTTTTTTCCACATCCTGTTCACCAAAACTCGAGCCAGTTACACACAAAAAGGGGAGGGGCTGAATCGCAGCCACTAAAACCTAATAATCAGCCGGTGAAGCAGCCACTACACAAATGACATATTTCTGTCCAATTAGGCGATTTGTGCGCGACTGCTGAACACAGATGGTCACTAATTTTGGCAATAGCTTAACATCAGTTACAGGCAAATTGCAAACGCTTGACGACAATGTGTTCGGAACGAGGACAGCAGAAGTCAAGTTGCATCGGACGATAAAAATAACAATTCTAGCGAAAAGAGCTGTAGAATGGAACACAATAAAATGAATGTAAAGCTACTCATTAGCTCAAATTAAAAACTTAATGTTGACCGCCATAACTCTAGATTACCAGTTTATTCGCTGTGAGGTGAGAAGGTGAGTTGCATCGTTCTCATATGGATATGTTGAGAATGATGACATCATCACGCAATGGTGACCGGGTTTGGTGAGCTTGGTGCGACGAAACGTAGGTGGGTGCAATCGGGAATTGCCGAGCAATGCTCTCTACCATCCGATCATCGTTCTTGGTATCTTGATCTTAATCGTCAATGTCATCATTTTCGTGTTCGTTTTGTCGTTACTTTATCGTCGCGGTCAATATAGTCATTCTCGTTGTCGTTGTCGTAGTCGTCGACGTCCCAGCACCATCCGCGGCACCCTCTGGTCTCCAATTTGCCATCGCAAAATCCTTTTGTAAAACACATACAGTTTTATGTGTGTGTGTACATCCACATCTTCTTCACTACCCATACATATCTGTGTGTTCCCCTAAGTCTTGGACATTTTGCCGCTCGACGGAGTGGTATCGCGATACGATGGAGTACCTATCTTCGAAGCGTAAATCAAGGGTGCTCTGCAATTTAATAATGTAAACAAAGAGCATCAATTTGGAGTGGTCTTAGAAACTACAGGCTCTAATAGGTCTGTAAGAGATAGAAGAATATAATTAACAACACAATCAACGTGGTCCCGATCGCTCAGAGTTATTCACATTTATAGAGAGTGCCAAGTTCCTCCATTAATGCGATTGACAATCGACTGAGGTACCAGAACTTACAACCCGACAATAGGTTCTACGACGTGGGTGCTTCGAGTAGCTATAACCGAGGGTATCGAAGGTCAAAGACCAACAACCCGTGCCAAGTTCGAGGCTGTCTTTCAAGCACTCTCAGTGTATTTCTGCCCTTGCAGCAGAGATGGCAAAGCGTGTAGAGAGACGCCCGATCGAATCGGTGACCACAAGCGTGGCCAGCCGACCTAAAGTGCGCGAAGCCGAAGCGACGTCGTACGTCTGGATCATGTCATAGCGCGCGGAGGCAGTCTCTGGTGTGGTCGCTCAAGAGAACATCCAAACTAGATGTCGTGATCGCCAAAATGATGACGGTGGCGCGGGGAACGCCTCCAATTAAATAATCTTGGCGGTCATGGCCGCTCAGGCACCCATCAAACTAGGAGTGCGCGACTTCGAAGCAGCAATGCGTGGCGAGGGGGACGCTGCCGACTGTAAATATTCCCTGAACGGCCGCTTAACGGTTCCTCAATTTGGTGTGAGCGCAACCCGGGGCAGTGACACGAGGCGCGCGGTCGCCGCAGATCGCTGACCTCCTCATGTCTAGTCCCGTGCAACCTTATGCTGCGCGAGAAGTATGCCCGAGGTAGACCTCTCCAATTTCGGCTTCTGCAAGGGAGGATTCCCGCCGAAGGGTGGATGCCTTAATTAGGGGTAGAGGCTGTGTAACGAGGTGAGCCTGTTACATTTAATTAACACTCAACACTTGAAATATTATTATGAAGGTTGCTAATGTTTATGAATATCACCATAAGGGGTGAAATTTAGAGGCACTCACCTGTTGGCTGATATGCGCCGTCATATCAGTCAACTCTAGCGGTCCAATCAGTGATAGACGCGCACAATGAGTGGTGAGCAAGAGTTCAGCATACATTTGGATAGTTAAATATAATTAAGTTAGGCTGCTAAAACATAGGATAATGATGAGGACTTAATTATATATAATACAAGTCACCTGCCCCCGTTACAGGCTGGATGTGACTTGAGCGTGACTTTTGGAAATTTGGGAATGTGTTATTCACTTTTATTAATAGCTACAGACCACCGTATTGACTTAATGATCGGAGATGTGGCAGGTGAGCGGGATTGGCGGGCTGACCGAATGTACAATTCTATCACATTCGCCATATTTAGTGATTATCTCTGCTCGTCAGTCGCTCTTAAAAAAATGCCTAATTAGGCTTAATTATGTGATTTGTGTAGTATCTGTTTCACCCGATGCTTTAGAGTATTCTACTGGCTGCGATTCAGCCCCTCCCCACAAAAAGTGAATGTGAACGTTCAAGCGCAACTTTACTAAAACAAATAAAAAGTACAGGGAAACGACTTGCGAGAATCGTGGATATTAATCTCTGCATCATCTGACGGCTATTGAGAGGCATACAGTACGGTGACCTCTCGTTTCATAATGTGACCGAACATGATGGACTACCTCTAACATGATAGAAATGAAACTGCTGCACGAAACTTGTTAGCGTGTAGTCATTACATTAGGTCGAGTAACGTACAAGAGAGTTTTATACACACTGCGTTACTCGTCGCACGTACTATTCCTTAGCGAATTTGATTCGACACCACGTTCACAATCAGCACTTTGGACAGTAGACTATACAGTACGATGTATCGAGCATGAAATAATATATGTGGTTGACATCGGCCTTCCGTGTGCTGGTCGCGCAGCGAGTATAACCATAATCTGGCCTACCAACTATGGTTGACCTGTGACACTAGCTTTATCTTGTTGAATGGAAAGAATTTCTGTAAAATCTTAGCAATATGGAAGTGCAATTCTTATCCAAGAATAAAGATAGGGGAACAAGCTCTGGAGATTGCATTTGATGTAAGTAATTCCCAGTTCAGTTAACTGAATCAAGTTCTGTATCTTCACGTACGCATCCGGGAGGGAGGTGGCGGCCAAGAAATGGATGGTGTTGTGTGTTTATCAAGAAGTGTGGAGATGGATTGTGCACAATAAAGTTATTTTTTGATATTGTAGATCAGAAAACGAGGATGGTAATGCTCGGTAATGCCGTAAACAACAACGAGCGGCCTACGACATACAATTTATTCACATTTTAACAGTAATTAAAGGGTTTTGATATTCTGACCCCCCCCCCATTTTTATTATATCCACCCCCTTTAAACCCAAACAGGGTGCATTTTACAAGTTACGTAGAATGGTTCTACGGAAACTGTATCGATATAACCTAAGCACTGCCATTCACACCATGACTATGCAGCCTTCAAAAGGATCTGCACAAAACTGATGGTATCTGGTGAGTTCTTCGAAGTCAAGTATCCGATAGCAAAGGAGATGTTTATGGCTCTTCAATTGGAAGCGCGCGCACTTTCTTTTTAACTTCGATTTTAAGTTCCGACTACAAAAAGGGTAAATGATCGTTGTGTGCGATCGAGCGAGATCATACAAACCTGTTGCTGTCGATCGAAAGACTAAGACACATTACACATGATGCGAGTACAGACTTGTACCGCGACAGATCAACGTCTTCAAGATGTGGAAGGTGAACAAACATGAAGGATAACACAACCATAGCATGTACAAAGACCTTGACATGCACACTCGTGCTAAATGTCTAATAATTGAGGATGAGAAATCAGGTGTGCGGCCAAAAGAGCGAATAGCTACCCTCCAACAGAAGTATCCGGAATTCTGCAGCTTAATCCAATAACATCCAAAGGGATGTGAGAGTACGTAATTGGGGTATGCGGATTCTAGCGCTGTTCGACGACCTGCAAGTGAAAATGTACCGGTATGATCTTAGGCTTGACGCAAAGGGCCAAATATGCAGCTTGATATTTGCAAATAATGAATCTATCGACCAGAGACGTGTCAATCATCAGCTTTCTCTTTTTATGAAAATTGATCGCATATTGGTCAGATCCAACCTTAATCATCATCCATCTTCAGGACAATTCGTACATTGACAATCATGCGGTGCGTGGTCTTGTGCACTGCGCTGTGTCATAAAAAATTGAAAAACCCTGTTTTGATTTTAGGGGATGGAAATAGTAAAATTGGGGGGGGGTGAAAATAGGATAGGAGAGCAAGCTCTGGAGCTCGCCCTTTGATATAAGTAATCCAGTTCCGAGAACTGAATCAAATTGCAAAACACTACACAACAGCAGCAGTCACTGAATAAGGAGTATAATGTTGTGAATGTCTTAATTAACCAAGAAGTATACTTGCAGCGGAGCTACTCTTACTCCTTTGTCAGAGGAAGACTTCTAGACTCGTAGAGTCTCTAAGCGGGTATTAACTTAAAGGGTCTCAAGTCTTACAGACTTAGTGAGCCTTGTGTGTACCACACCAATGTACCTGGTTATAACAACCATTTGTGTAATCCCGTTACAATGCAACGCGATCAGCCTTTGCTTATGAGCGTCCAGTGTTTGCTTACATGACCATATTCACCTCTGATCGATTTTAAGCCAATCACGTACGTGCGTCACTATAGTGACCTAGCCAAAGAGTGAGTTTGATTATACCTATACCTATGAGAAGAGACAGGCTTGATCGCACTTGGTACGTGTAAGCTGCACCTAACCGCCTTATTTACAGACACACAACGACAGATAAGTACGATTTAAAAGTTCGGCATTCAACCTTGCGCACACTCACTAATAGCTTCACCCTTTGGGCTCGCAATCATACCAACCATCACCGATACCGCGACAAACTTCAATCGTGTACGGTTGCAGAACCTCTGGTGTCTGCGCAAAAAATTGTACATAAATGCGCGTAACGCGCTGCCGTGGATGTTAACCTAGACCGCTCAAAAACCACCTAACACACTCGGAATTTGTTGGTGGACTAAAACGGCTAGTTCTTTTAACTGTGCAACGATTGCGCGTGCATCAACGAGAATGAACCGTGTGCAATTTGCGAGCAGCCACTAGAGACTGATACGATCGTCAGCTAACAGAGCAAACGTCTGGCCGGTGCGCAAATTTGAGCGCCCTGGACACTCATAGGATCGGGCCGTACAGACGAGCGTGTTCGGCATTTGTTCAGCCATAGCGTGGTAGCGGGCCGAGCGAGGTATCGATACTTTGTGTAAGATTGGCGCATTTTTATGCGTGACTACAGTTGTCTTATACAGTTTTTCTGTCTGTCTGTCTGTCTGTCCGTTCCGTGTCGCCATGCGATGAGTGCTTCAGTACGTCAGCACGATTTGGACGACCGATCGCCGGTAGGTGCTAGTTTATCTATGTGATGACGCAACCGGCAAAGCTTTTGTACATCCTGAACATCGATTAAGTGCTTATGCCCTATACGATATCGGCGTGCTGCTGCCTAGACTACATCATCTTCTCCTCGCTGGCTTAGTCTGCTTGGCTCGGCTCTTCGGTCATCACGGGGGACACTTCGCAGAGGGCACGTGGAATCGGATATCCAGTCCGGGTGCAGACAGGGCGCTGAAGTCGCAGGAAACGCCGGGGACCAGACCAATCACCCCCGATGGGCCGCTGACGCACCTGGACTAGGCCGATCTTGATCACGTTCTGGGCAAGTTCGCTTCGTGCGACTCGGGAGTCAACCTCGGCGACCGGGCCAACAACTCGAAGGCTGAAGTAGAATAGTAGGTACTAGGTGGGGGGTGACAACTGCTGTTGCCGTACCCCTCACCTCGGGGTGTCTGGGTTGTTGCTCCCCTTTCGGTTTGCACACTGCGCTGCCTCCCGTAGCGCACGCAGCGACAAGAAGGCCTCATCCTTTAATCTGGGCCCCACTATGGGGGACTTCCCGCCCAAGGCTAGGGGCCAGTTTCCTGGCTCCCCGGAGGGTCTTGTCTCTGTCCGGTGTTGCAGCTGGCTGCCGATTGGGAAGTGAGTTGTCACACGTGATTCAACATGGGGAGCACTAAATCAAATCAAACTGCTCCGAGCGCGAGAGCAGCCGCGCCAATTCGGTAGTGCACACAAGAATCTAACCCCGGACTTGGTCAACGGACGGTTTCCACGGGCCCTCTTGGGAGTGCTCCGCCGTGAAGCCCGACGTCTTGAGCCAGCAGAATGAGAAAGTTAGGAGTAGTAAGACTGTCATGGTAGATGACACGAGGTGGTTACCACACAACCAGACATCCTATTAGTCATAAGTAGATATAATAGACAGTCTGAGCCTCGCTCAAAATCACGTCAGACTTGAAACCTGCCGACCTTTTTCGTTCTTCAGGGTAGAGAGCCTGATCAATATCTTCCACCCCTGTGCAGACGCCCAGTTTTCAGTATTGCACAGGGCGAAGTAGCTATTAAGCAAGCGCACTCGCTTCAACGGACACTCCTCGGTTTGGCGATCAAGTTGCTGCATTGCACACGGTGCGGCGTATGAATGACAGTGAAGAGGTAAAGCGCATGAAAGTGTTCACGGTAACATAGAAGCACGAACGACGCAGCTGTAGTGACAAGAAGGTGTACCATGTGTGCACTGAGCAACCCGACGTCGTTGGAAATTTTACCTGTGCGGCTTCTTGCTGCGCCAACTGTACCTAGAGAAATAAAGACACCGTAGTGTACAGTACAAGTAGAGTAGGGCGGTGTCCACTTTGTTCAGTTAGGCGTAACATTGTATCCAACCAAACACGCAGCGATGAGGCTTCAGCGCCGTTGCGGGTATGATCGAAGACTATAGGTGCGAGCGCACGTCCATTTCATCGCCAGATATAATTCGTGGCATGCTACGTGCACATGCTGCAAGTCCGCACTATTTGGAGACAGAAATGTCCCGTTTATCGCTCTGCTTGACGGTCGCCGCCTTCTACCATTCGTTGCTGTACCTAGGGCCCGATCCTGAAGATTGCAGCCACTCTATGTTTTGACAGACCCTACCTCTCCAGTCAGCGCGGGCGCAAGGTGCGGCATGAGGTGCGCCTTCCGGTGACGTGCGTGTCCAATATGGCGAGATCGCCACGTTTCTGCAGAGACGAGAGTCACCATAGTTGCCCACGACGGAGTGGAGCTGTCACTGCCTCTCCACATGGTACGCCGAACCACAAGGTAACAGCGTAGACCGCGGACAAATTACTTAATACTTTGTCCTCTGTCTGTCCACCTCAGTCATGCGCAAGAGGCGAACCAAGACCGAAGATGTGGCAGTACGTCGATGGCAACTGGCCACGAAGTGTGAGCGTTATCGGGCAGCCGAGGATTTTCCATTTTATGTTCAAAACTGTCATCAAACGCTGGCACAGAAGTTATGGGTTGGGCTGTCGCTCGGCGCGGTAGCGTAATGCAATACAAAACAAGGCCAGCCTTTTCTGCCGTTTTTGTCGGTCATAGTCAGTGCACGAAGACGAATCACACACTTACATCACGATACTCATTGAGAATCAGATACACACAACTATGATGGTCACTTGGTCACACAAGCTTGCCGCCAGATTCTAGGCGCTCATGGAGGAAATCGGCTGGGGTCGACCTATCATTACGCTCGTCTGGCGGGTGAAGATCCAGTAGACACCGCTTTGAAAATCTTCGATCCGTTCAATTTTCATCGTGCCATGTATCGCCAGCAATTCTTTCTCTGCACTATCTGATGCCTGTACCCAGAAGAATGGGGCGGTTACGAATCTAGCCCATCCGTGGAGCCAATCCAACGAATTGGGCCCAGCCCAGCAGCGCGTCTGTAATTTTCACTTTCGGTTTTCCTCCAAGCAGCACACTACTACCCTGGAATAGCGGCCACACACAGCCACTTTACAAGACTCGGGAAGCTATCTCTACATTCACGAACTCGCGACGCCAAGATGCAGGTGTCCATGGACAAACAGACGTCGAGGCGTCTCGTTAAGGTGACCAACTATGCGCTAGTACAAGTCCTTAAAGCTGCGGTCACGCGTCTACGTATCGTCGAGATGGAGCTGGGCGATCTGGAGCTTGCGCTGGAGGATGAACAGGAGGAGGTGGAGTCTTACAGCGACGACATCGACGACTGTCACGACCGTATTGAAGACATCAACGAGTTCGTGCGCGAACTTGAAGGAGGCACTGTGCGCACGGTGAGCGACGTGGAGGCGGCACTGTTTGAAATGTCTGAGGAGCTCAACGAAGAGCAGAAGCTGCTGAAGGTGCTGGGAGACGCGCGCGCGAGCCACGAGCAGCACTTCGAGCAGCTGCATACGAAGTCGGCCACGCTTGAGCAAGAGCGCCTGATGCTGGTCAAGACTCGGTACGAGATCTGCTCTCTCTTCCGTCGCAACGGCGTCTTTGACCTCGTGCGAAGGCGACTGGCGGTGCTCGATCCTAAGCTGCTCTAACTTCCTCAGTCGCGCTTCGTGACCTCATATTTAATAGTAATAGTACCATGGAATTACATCTCTATACCATCCTTTGCCATACACGAAACAGACCTATCATAAGCCTCTTACTGGCGCTAACGGAAGCGTCCTGTCTCGATATCTCGATTTCGCCCAGCGGGGTTGGTCGCCAACCTGTCCGTTGGCGTCTCGTTTTGCAGCTGTGCGCTGCGTCTTCAAATCGGAAGATTTTTCTAGCAGTCGCGAAACACAAAGAGAGAGACTTTGTCCATCTCTGCAAACGCGGCCCTAAACCTTGTCGCATGGCTCCTCAGCAGTAATACGTTAGCCGGTCGCTTTGCCGTTGTAGGTTTCTTGTAAACACGTGACAGTTAGGCAGCGACCTTGTACCCTTGCATCGAAGAAGCCTGCTTATGTATTGCTGCACAGGTGATACGCTACTCTTGCGAAACAAGTCCGAGCAGAGTGACCATATTACTCGCGTGTGCTAGATGCCGGTTCTGCAAACAACCAGGTGGCAGCCCTAAATTGCGGGCCGAGATTAAAGAAACGATCGAGCAAGTCGACTTCCGAGAACCTGTACCACTGGCGGTCACAAAAGGAGGCGTCTCTGAATGCCAATGTGTCAGTGTTGGTCTGCTGTAGCCAGTACCACTCGAGCTGCTCGGTCGTGTAGTGGACCTGTTTATACCACCGGCACTATCAGGAAGCCCATAAAGTACTTTAAGTAAGAAACAGCGCGGGCTCGATTACGTGTAAATTATATTTCCTTTAGTGAATCCCGAACGTCGATTAAGTGCTTATGCCCTATACGATATCGGCGTGCTGCTGCCTAGACTACATCATCTTCTCCTCGCTGGCTTAGTCTGCTTGGCTCGGCTCTTCGGTCATCACGGGGGACACTTCGCAGAGGGCACGTGGAATCGGATATCCAGTCCGGGTGCAGACAGGGCGCTGAAGTCGCAGGAAACGCCGGGGACCAGACCAATCACCCCCGATGGGCCGCTGACGCACCTGGACTAGGCCGATCTTGATCACGTTCTGGGCAAGTTCGCTTCGTGCGACTCGGGAGTCAACCTCGGCGACCGGGCCAACAACTCGAAGGCTGAAGTAGAATAGTAGGTACTAGGTGGGGGGTGACAACTGCTGTTGCCGTACCCCTCACCTCGGGGTGTCTGGGTTGTTGCTCCCCTTTCGGTTTGCACGCTGCGCTGCCTCCCGTAGCGCACGCAGCGACAAGAAGGCCTCCCCCCGATAGGGAACTTCCCACCCAGGGTTAGGGGGCCCGTCGCCGGGCTCTTTGGAGGTCTTCGTCGCTTGGCCGTTGTTGCCCGAAGGTGCAAATTATGAAGTGATTCATATGTCCTTTATCTAGCTTAACAGACATTAATATGGAAACTCGAACGCTATGGTCGTTCAATCGAAAGTGCCTCGTCACAGAAAGTCTAAGCCAAGCTTACCTAGCAGAATTCTTTTGATACGATGTACGGGCGTTGGCAACGCGAGGACGAAGTAGGTCTGCAAAATGCGAATGCATTGGCAGCACGTGGCCACCACCCGGTTAACGGTCTCCACGTCGCTCAACAATGTGCCCGACGCTCGACACATGTACCCGAAATCGGGAAGCAGGATAGGATCGGACGAGACCAGAAGCTGAGAGATCAGCTTTAGATGGTGTTTACCGTTGCACTTGTCGGTACCCGTTTCGCTGATTGCGCCACAATTAGGGGCATATGTGAAATGGGGTGAGCCTGTTACATTTAATTAACACTCAATACTTGTTAATTGGAATATCATCATCAAAGTTGATAATGTTCGTGAATATTTCCATAAGGAGTAATATTTAGAGGTGCTCACCTATTGGCTAATATGAACCATCATATCAGCCAGCTCCAGCGGTCCAATCAGTGATAGACGCGCACAATGAGTGGTGAGCAAGAGTTCAGCATACATTTGGATAGTTAAATATAATTAAGTTAGAACTAAAACACAGGATAATGATTAGGACTTAATTATATTTAATATAGTTTTACTTTTACCAACAACTGGACTATCTCTAGTCGTTTACCTTCCTCGGCACGTTTGCACAGAGGTAGCGAGGCACCACTAGCACTGCTGTCGGTGATAGTAGCTCCACACTAGTTGTCCAGTGTGTTGCTCCGGTGCCCCAATACACCTGGTAGCACTTTGTAGTCCGTCCAAGGACCACAAAACCCGTTCAACATGAACATGTTGGACGACAAAGGCGACGACACCTTTCACGGCACCCGTGAAAGTTACTCCTATTCAAGCGATGTCGAATGGAGTGGGGTCGTCCGAATTAGTTCGAACGTTGGCGAAGAAGCTGTCTAGTCTCTGCTATCCTCAAGGGATAGGGAACAACAGGATTCCATAATCGCTAAGTTCTTGCAGCGAGAACTTGACACGTCGCGAGCTCAAGTGACCCTGCTGCATCAGCACGGTCACCAGCAGACTGAGCTCTTGAGACAGCAACAGTATCAGTCTGCTACTGCAGCGTCGACGCGAGACTCTAAAGTTAGAAGCCTGCAAGTACCGGGGAGTCGAGGAAGACTTCCTGTTGAGATGGTTCTTCGAAGTGGACGATGCCAGTAAGAATCGCCACATCGACGATGAAGAAATGCTAGTTGCATTTGCCAAATCGAATTTGTCAGGGCGTGCCAGAACTTGGGCCCTGAATCTTCAATTACACGATCCAAACGTGTTGAATCGTTGGCGGTCTTTAAGACTCTGCTCAGCCAAACGTTTGAGCCTCCAAGAGCTGAGTTCAGGACTCTTTCGGAGCTCCTGAAGATAAAACAAGGTAAGCGTGACGCTCACGCTTACGCTTACGCTCAGCACGTTCGTTACCTTGCAAGTTGCATGGTAGCGAACCCTGTAAGTGAATTCGTATTGATCACGATATTCTTACAGAGCCTCATACATGGTCCCGTGAGGAACCACCTATTCCGCATCAAGTTGAAGTCACTTGAGGAAGCGATCACAACTGAGGTGCAAGAGGACTTTTGTGTGAGACAGGCTCACACTAGCTTGACCCCCTATCGTCCTTCGAGACGAGTAGAGGCGAGACGTCCAAAACCAATGGACGTCTGCAGTGTCGAGAGCGAGAGACCTCGCTCTTCAAGCAGTAAGCGATTGCAAAAGTACAATAGCTGTCAGAAGTTAGGACACTGGGCGTGAAGCACTACACTCGTAAGCGTAGTGTCTCGTAACACTGAGCGAAGTGATCGACCGTCTGCCAAGAAGGGCAACGGACGCGGGTCCGACGCTGTTGCAAAGTCAAAACAGTGTAGCGGACCGTCAAAAAACGGTCAGGGTCAGTAGGAGCGTAGCGCCCTACTGATCCAGCAACCATAATAGAATTTGCAAATCTATTGATGAAAGTTGCTCCAGGCTCACAATCCTTGTGTGTCTCTGCACTTGGTGATGAGGTACCTCTCATCACCTTGAATTTAGATATGACAGAAGATTTGTCACTTCGTGTCTTAGTTGACTGTGGGGCGTCGAACAATTTTATTTGTCGCCAGTTGCTAGAGGATCGTAGGCTCAAGTTCGTTTAGCGCGTTACTCCTCCTACAAGGCTAACGGTGCGCCTCGCAACAGACGCATCGATAGCAGTGATGAAACTTGTAGTGGGATTCACTACACGTTAGAACATTTGCAGTACAATGATGATTTCATCATACTTGATTTGGATGACAAATTTAATGTCATCCTAGGGTTACCCTGGCTCAGAAGGTACGAGCTAAGGGGCAGCTGGCAGCATCGAACCGTGAAGATGCCTGCCACTTGTTCATCAGATGGTTATCTGATGAACGTCTTGGAGCGTCCAGAAGCGTGTGGATGTACTGCGAGTGAGTGCGATGAACTCACTTGCGGGTACGGTCGTTAGCACGGCTGCACAAGATCACAGTGTGACAACCAATCACACTGTGGAGGAATCCGCCGGCGGCTGTGCTGATGCACAGGCAGCTCCGAAGATCCACCACTCGAACAAGTCGAGTGGATTGGGACATGGGTGTACGCTTAGCGGACAACATCCAAGTAATAATAAACCATTTTCCCACACCGGGCAACACGATGATCCTAGATCGGCTGGAGAGTCGATCGTAGAGGACCTAGATTTGGTAGCGCAACCACAGCTAGAAGACGTCGAGGGAATCAGCCCCCAGCAGCCTGTGAAATAAGGTTCCCAGGAGGAAACCGAGACATTGAATGTCTTGGTTGATGACGGGTCAAGTGTAGGCGCTGATACACTTGATCTGATCGCGCCTCCGAAGTTGACTTCGGAGATCACTCAATGCCAACGCTAGAACTGAAACGGTTCTTGCGAGATCTGTGTAGTGGCAAGATCAAGCTGATCTGTGTACTCGCCGCGAAGGACGAGTACGTTACTGACAGTCGGTCGGCAGGAGTATTTGCAGAGAACGAACGGGTTCTCAGCAGCTCATTAATGGATAAAAGTGTCCTCGATGAGAAGACTCGGATTGAGCGATAGAATCTTGGGAGTCGCTTCAGGCAATCCTTTAAATAGGGATTTGATCGAATTTAAGGACGTGTTCCCTGAATCCGTACCATGCGAATTGCGTAAGGATAAAGGCACTCGACATGAAATCGAGCTCAAACCGGGCTCGAAGTACTGTGTCATGAAGCAGTGGCCACTGCCTCGTGAAAAAGTACTTGCGATAGTCATATTCTTTGTCTAACGCTTAGCTGCTGGTCATGTGAGGAATCAACTTCCCCTCACAGCTCTCCAACCTTCTGTGTGCGCAAGGCCACAGGGGGATGGTGAATAGTGCACGCATTCAACAAGTTGAATGCTGCAACGGTACCGGCTCAGACGCCGATACCGAGGAAGGACGTAATCATTAATGGTATGTCAAAGAGTACCATCTTTTCGTCCAAGGATCTGATGGATGGCTTCTATCAGAACGTAATGCGTGCACGGGACATCCCGTACACGGCAGTAAGCACCACAAGCAGTAGGCTCTGGGAGTGGCTAGTAATGCCACAAGGGATTAGCAACGCCCCTGCCACATTCAACAGATGTGCTCCAAATTCTTGAGACCGGTGTGAGACTTTGCACAGAGTTACTTCGACGATGCATTCGTCCATAGTCGGGCTATGGGCGGAAAGACGGACGTAGAGGTTTATACAACTGACATTCGTCAGGTTCTTACACTTATGCGCAAGCATAAGCTGTACGCCGACCTCAAGAAGTGTATATTCGCTGCTAGCGAAATACCACTTCTTGGGTGCATCGTGGGTAAACACGGCGTACGCCCTGATCCAGAAAAGATCAAGGCGATTACCGACTGGCGTGTGCCAGTCGACCTTAAGATACTAAGAAATTTCCTTGGTCTAGCGGCGTACTTACACAAGCACTCACGCAACTACGCTGAGATGACCGTTCATCTATCTCGTCTCTTGAAAAAGAACGAGAAATGGTCATGGAACGTTGATCGTCAGCGTTCCTTTGAAGGTATCAAGCAGAGCTTGCTGCAATCACCCATACTGGCGATTACAAACCAAGACAGACCATTCCATGTGGTCTGTGACGCCATCGACTTCGCACAGGGGTACCACACCACACCGCACTACACTGAAGCACCACCGCACCACTCCCACCCCCGCCCTCAACAGCGATCTCAGATAAGCACACCCTCAATTTGCCTAAAAATATCTTTGCCAAATTAGTACTTAAATGTCCGTATACTGGGAATTGCCCTGCCTCCTATATCCACCGCCACTATTTCTCTCAATCTCGCCTGTTCTTCAACACGTACTAAATGATCTGAACTTCACCCGGATCTGAAAACGAGCTTTTAACCGGCGTCTTCAACAGAATGACAAAACTTGACACACAGACCGTATTTTTGGATTGAGACGCGCTTATTTACCATGTCAAGAATTATGGGCTGGTGGCCGGTTTCGCGTTCACAACAAAACGATCGTACAAAGAGCGCACCCATTCGCGTGAGGAACTAGGTTGTCACCTCGGTGGGTCATTGCGAAAGCGCAAATAAGCACTTGTTCTAGAAAAGGACCAACATGAAGGAAGGACAAGTTGTACTGACTGCAAATGGAAAGCAGTTGGAATTCAGTGTATGGTATCTCGAATATAAGTGCGACGAGCACTATCACACACCCTCGGCCAACGTTTTCGGACATCCGAGTTACCGGCACCTGAGCGAAGCTGTAGCTGAGTCTGTCGAGAAGATGATAGCAGATGTTGTGCTTACGCGACAAGTGATAACATCGCTACGCCAAGAAGGATTAGCATGTTTGTCGGTTGAAAAACCACCGTGTAACGCCAAATAAAATCGTCTGCGCGTAATACTGGACGGAAGAACGCCTATTCAAGCGCTGATGGAAGAACCCAAAAAGTTCTATCGCGCGCTCAACCGCAGCTATGATGACAGTGTAAAATTCTGTTTTATGTGCATGTGGACTGTGTGGCGCTCGTTAAAAAGTTTAGTTCAGTGCTCTTGTTGCACAGCACTTACAAGATCAACCGATCCCGGGTGTCGTTGATGCACTTCGTCGTCCGCACAAACTTTCACACCAGCTTCTCAAATGGTTTTGCCTTTCTCAGCGGAGAAGCTGACATTGATTATGTGTGGGCTTTGAAGGAGGTTGAACAGCTGTGTGCCAAGGACTTGTTTCCGGCTGCCGATATAGATGCATCATTGACAGACGCACTTTCACGTGTATCCTCTGGCCCTATCCACCTTTTGTGCTTGTGGAACATTCAATAGAATTTTCTCGTAAGGTGATTATTTTAGAATAGGACCACCTAGAGGCCTTACTGCAGCTTTCGACCGGCATTTTCAGACCTGCACATCTGACGAGTTCTAAGTACGCAGGAACCGCATTTTTACCGATCTTCAAATTTTTCGGCAGCGTGAACGTATCTTAGTGAAACATGGTTTGTTCACAGCGAGAAGTTTGTTACAGAATGGACTAGCAATTGCCACAATCTCGTTAATACATCAACATTGACGGCAGAGGGTGCTCATGAATCACTAAAGCGGTACTTGAAATCCAGCACCGGTGACCTACACGGCATTAAAGAGCGCATTGACCATCTTTTGAAGGGTCAAGTCGAGGTAATTTGCGCTGCTGTTGAGACGCAGCAAACTAGAATGCGATTAGTTGCAAAACTTCTAGGCACATGCAATTTCAAGGAGAGATATGTCGTATCACACGTTGCGATTGATCTATAACCAGCGTGACGTGATGGGTTGAAGCGCAGCTATCAAGAAATCATTACAGGAATGCATTGGTGCATTCAGCACAATACTGGGTCTACCCTGAGATCATGAAATAGGCAAATTGTGCAGAAATGAACCAATCGGTCTTAGTTTCATTGCACAGCATTGGCAACTGCATCTTCGTGCCGAGTAAAGACATCCAGGCTTGAATTAAAGAGCTATGCAGTGCATTGGATCGGGTGCAGGAGGTAACTTGATCATGATCCACAGCCAAACGCGCGATCGCTTGCCGGTAATTGACAAGTTGCTGGTCGGTCATATGCTGTTCCTCGGCAATTCTAATCTTCTGAGAACAAAGGGCAGGCCTGTTCGGAAGAAAAAATAAGTAGTCGTAGTCAAAGCGAGATCCATCCAGATTTAAACATTCCACTTAATGCAACCGTCATTGAGGTCTGTGTGGCAAAGCCAACCATGAAATCGCTCATGTCTGCAGAATCTAAGCAGGAAATCGAATATGTTCCGGGCGAAGAAGAGATGTGCTTAGATAAGGGACATCAACGCACGGCTAAGCCACCAACTATCTTGATCTTCTGCGCTGGAGAACTGTGCAAAAGCTATATGTCCACTTGATGCTAATGAATAATATCGGCAGCGTGAGCTGCCATTTATTTCGATCGTAGAAACACGCCCATGAGGCAATTTTACGTACGATTTTATACACCAACGAATTTTGATTTCTGAAATGAACAGTGGAGATAATTACGTGCACGGTGATTCCGATACGGACGTCAAGTCCTGGAATATGAGTGGTGAACTGCTACAGATGGTGAACACGAACCAGGTTGCCAAGTTCCATTGTGTGTGATTAACAAACGTTATAATCGACGATACGGCTGAGGAAGTCTCCTACTATCCGTTTACGAGAGCTTGTGGTACTGTGATGTAATCCGCTTATACTGTACAAACAAAACTTATGGTGTGGTGGATATCGAAGAAGTGTGATGTAAATATAAGTCCCCTCAAATATACTGCCACTGTCATGGTCAGAAGATTGCTGCTTTTATCGCATTTTATCATAGGACAGGCCGGATGCTCCACATCAATGCAATAAGTATAAGAAAATTTTATTGTTAGTTGGAAGACTGAGGGCTCTCTTGTTATCACTTCTCGTGTCTACCGTGCGGGTGATCACGAGTACGTCAATGAGACAAGAAAAAAATTGAATTTTGCAGGTAGTGTGTCCTACAACACGACACACGACAAATGGATTAACGTGCACGGACAGATAGGCATACTGCAGCAAATGATGCTACCTAGGTACATTATAATATTTTCGTTTCAGCGCACTAGGCAACGTTTTTAATCTCATGCTGTTTTAATGTGCATCCCTAGCGTATTCGCTTGAAGAGAAAATGTAAAATGTGACCGTCCGACACAATCCTTTGATCACTAGGAATTTGTATGGTCGTTCCTAGCCGTATACTTTTGACCGGGTGCCAAATTTTGGTATGTGAGATTTGTCACCAAAGCAGATAATGGGGACTTTAACACATAAGGGGTATGTAATTCATCTTTGTACGTAACATACTTAAATAGCAGCTCCCAACTCGTAGTAGTTATAGAAATATGAGTAAAAATATGGATGGCCGTATATTTATGGCCCAGACTGTATTCGAATAATTACTGCAGTCTTAAAATAATCGTGACACCGGAAATGACGAACGATAGCTGATTTTCCAGTTGACATAAGATATATATTCCAACTTTTTGGGAATCGATAAAGCAAGTCAATGGATTGTAATACGATGATAACTTGTTCTTGTAGGCACGTTTCGATATAACAGTAAACGTTTTGCACTGAAATTCAAATTCGAGCGATACTTTCGTCATTGACTGGCGCAAAAGGTCTTTCTTGACCTGTTGCGTGGGTACACACTCGCTATGTCAACAGCAATATCGCGAGGGCGCTAAAATTAGTATACTGCCCTCGATCCGCCGATAACTCACCTTTAGATGATGTATCGATTGCTCGCGGCGATCGATCAGCGTATGTATTGCTGCTTCGTTCTGAGTAGTGATCTTAGATTCGAGAAAATCAATCTCAATGCCGGCGATGATCGATCTCCTCATAACAATTCCAGAAATATTCTAAAAACTTGCTTATGATCTACGTAAATCCTGGAGTCGAGGATTGGTGAGTTGGTGCTGAAGACGAAGAGGCAGGTCACCGTCGGGGAGGCTATTCTTGTTGCGCTCAGTCTGAATCTCTTCAATCGTCAACGATTGCAATGTGAATTGGTGCGATGCTGATTTGGACATTTGCTAGAGCGTGTGTACTGAGTTGCTCATGAAGATCACTCGCAAATGATCCTTGATCCGCAATAAAACGGGCCACGTCGTCGTTGGTAACAAATTATGATCGTGGTTGTATACGTCGAGCTAATATTCGTCGCTACATTATCTGCTGGAAAGCAGACAGCGTACCGAGAATCGGCCGCAGCGGTGTGTCAGCAAGCAATCTAGATTGGTCATCTACTGCAAAACAACGTCCTTCAACTCTACAGCTTCACAAAGTCGCTTGAGTTGCTCCGAAATGGTATTAAGGACTGACAGGAAGATACATTCGGTGTTTGCGTCTTGCCAAGTTTAATCTTTTTATTGAGGTGCGCGCAGCTGAAAGCGAACGCCGACTCCTAGCATGTACTTCGTCAGGATATGGTTAATTGTAATCCCTGTAATGTCAACACGAATATTGTCCCTTGATAGATATGGTGCAGCAGGCTTTATTCCTGACGGCTTGAACGCTTTTTGTGCCGTCGACTATAAATCCTGCGAATAATTTGTAGATCGATTGATTTTTCTCGTGACTTTTGTGGACGAGCAGATTAAATTCCGAATACATGGCGGTGATTGGCGGATAAACATAGGTACTTTGAATGTAACATTTACTGGGAACAATCACCTGCTTTATCCATTTCTACACGAGCAATTGAAAAACGTCCTCGAGGGGACTCGAACCCCCAATCCCCGCCTTCGGAGGGCGATGCCTTATCCATTAGGCCACGCGGACGCACATGAGTGGCGCGAGTTGACAAGTAATTTAAAAATTTTATACGTGTTCGCAAGCTTCAGCAAATCAGTCACCCACTGCGTACGTCGCCACTTGTTTGCTCGACTTACTGCACCAATGTATTCGTCTGTTGTTCATTAACGCTACCACGGCAAGGAAGAGCAAGCGCAATAACCACGCATCTGGACCAAAAGGGAAAATGTACAAGGTCCTTCTTCGACACTGTTTTTTTCCACCAACTAGAGCTCCTAGCACTTGACCTGCTCCCATCTCAGAGCGTCACCCCTGGCACCGACGCACCCGACGCCATGTAATTTGTCGAATGGAACGACGGGTCCGTCTCAAACGACTGGCTGACAGGACTCACTGCGGCCTGTGGCGAGCGGAGCGTGCTCGTGACGTGCATTGAGCGCTGCGAGCGCTCCAGCTCGACCTCCTCCTGCAGCGTGAACTGCGGCTCCACTGGCACAAGCACCGGGTCTTGACGATGCTGCAACAGAGCACTCGCTGTCCTTGGCATCATGGGTGGACCAGAAGCACCAGGAGCTGCAACGATCGGTCCGGACGGTTTCCGCATCGCCAGCACGGCCTCTTTCTGAGCCCATTCGTCAGCTGTCATCCCTCCTCCAATCAACGGCGTGTTGCCGCCAGCACCCCCACCCCCAGCCGCGTTCGCGTAATTGCTCGCATTAGTGCGCGGGGCTTCAAAAAAGTGCTCACTCGGGCGGTCGAGGTCCTCCGGCTCCTCGCGCTTGCGCGTGCGCACGTAGAACGTGATGACCAGCAGCGCCAGCATCACGACCGCAGCCACAACGACCGGGACGATCCAGCCTGGAGACGACGCCGACGCGTTGCTTTCCGTCTTGCTGTTGTCAGCCCCAGCAGCTCCTTCGGGGTGGTCCGGCGGCATTGTGCCGTACTCGGACGAGATGGCAGACGGGTCCAGAGCTGGAGCCCCGTCCGTTGATGACGCAGACGTCGCCTCGCTCGAAGGTGGCGGCGGCGGCGCTTCATTTGGAGTCGACGCACCAGCTGCTGGCGGCGCACGTGGCGCTGCCGTCGGCGGGTCCGTCGTGGCCGTTGCCGACTCTGGAGTCGTCGGTGGCGTGCTGGGCCGCGACGGGTTCGTCGCTGGGCTTGACCGTGACGGGTTCGTCGCTGGGCTCGACCGTGACGGGTTCGTTGATGTCCGAGGAGCAGGCGTCGCTTGCGCCGTCTCTTCTGCCACAGTGGCCAACGGGTCCGACGTGGCGGTCGTCAGCTCGGCAGCGGTTGAGTCCGGAGGTCCGTTCGTGCCGCTGGGCGCAGTTGGCGTCGAGGGGTCCGTCAAAGACGGAGACGCGTCCGAAGGCGCGTTCAACTCGTTCCCAGTAGCCGTTGTTAGGTCTGTTGCTGTCGTCGTCGTCGTGGCGTCCGTCGGTGGCGGTTCCTCCGCCGCTGTCGTTGATGGCGCCGTCGCTGGTGATGGTCTCGCTCGGGGCGTGCCTGAAGCGGAAGAGTTGGTGGCGGGCGTCTGAGCCGTGACGCTGAGCGTGAAGACGCACAGAAGGAGCCACATCATTGTCATATACTGTCGTCTCGCACTCATGCTTGTCTCCTGCTTGTCTCTATTTCTCTCTCTTGATAGGACGACGAGGCAGCGAAAGCTATGTGAGGAAATCGGCCGCTCGTTCGTCTGGTCGTCGTCTTAGCTGGCTGACTGTCTATCTATCTATCTATCTATCTGACTGACTGACTTTGACAGCGTCGATTTTGATAGTTAAGACTCTTAACAAGCAGAGTGGGCGAACGGAGGACCGGGTCAGTGCGAAAGTTTGCGTGCGCTGTCTATGGAATTAACCGAGTGGGGGTACCAGGGCCAGGGCAGGGGAGGGGGCGGCCGAGAGAGTCGGTCAGTCATGTAAAAATCAAGCTCGCTCGAAAAAGACGGCGCAACTTGACAACCCATTGCCAGATGGTGCACGAGATGGACGAAACGCCGACAACTGTTTTGTGCGCCGCGCGCCACACAGACATTCGATAGAGCAGTACAAATGCTGGGGCCACTTGTCCACGTTTATACGAGGCCGTTGCTACGGCGTCTACACGAAGACTTGTTAATGCATTCGAGTACGACGATGTTTACCGATAAAATAAGGCAACTACTGTCAAAATGCAAGTGGTGTGGATCCTCATTAACAGGCACAATGAGGTAGAAAGTCTTGTGCAAATACGATAGAAGTTGAACGTACGCATCTAGCTTCAATTATTGATAACTGCATACAAAAAGAACGTACTTTTGCCAGGATGGGCAACCCACTTTCGCGCCTTGCAAAATCCACAAACGCAGATGCCTTGGCGGTCTCTACGCACGTTCTTCAGAACATGAGACACTTGTACCTACAGACCCGATTGTAGATGGTGCACTTCTTCCAAAATAATGGCATTGCGGAGATTGCAACACCAGTCACAAACTACACAGGAGATGATCAGGCTTGGATCAATATGTCATCACTTTATTGTGCAAAGCCCCTGCTTTCACCAACGAGAAAGTTTTGATTCACCCAGGTTTTGGAGGATGTAACAATGCCGGCCGACTGTCTACCGATGTCATCACATTGTTATACACGCAAATGCTCTTCGCTCCCGTCTGATCAGGTATCAACGGTGAAACGTCCTGAAGTTTCATAGCTGATCGCTTGCGAGTGCAAGTAATGCTGATGTATACGCCTTGGCATTTAGGATCCATGTGCACCCATACTGAGCACGGCGGGGCAGCAGACGACCTGCGAGGACCTGCTACATTCACAAAGCAGGAGCTCCTGTCCGAGCACAATTTGTTCTAACAAAAGTCAAGTGTCCAGTTATTTGACATCTTCCAGTGCCTTACGCTTCACTTTACTTGCTCTTTTACAGAGATGGCCATGATTTAACAGGCTGAAACTGCCAACCCACGGGCACCCACCGAGATGCCAAGTCTCTTTTATACAACCAATTATGGCTACTTCAACATGTTTTCTAATCCTCACACTGACCAGCAAACAGCAAAACGAAACACCGACGTGCGACATCAGATGAATAGTCAGAATACCAAAAGCGACACAGTGATGATGTTGCCAATAAACTGTCAACTGCACCGAGCATTCGATCAGGTTTGGTAAATGCTGATTACACAGTAGGCTAAAAAGGTTTTCCGTCCAATTCGTCGTCCATCGGTACCCCATCCAGATCATCACCATCCAGCGGCTCTCCATCTAGCTCACTTCCGTCTGCATCTTCGTATGCTGCCTTACCTTCATCCGCATCTTCATCTAATGGTTCGCCATCCAGATCTTCTTCATCTGCTGGCTCGCCTTCATCTGCATCTTCATCGAATGGTTCACCATCTAGCTCTTCTTCATCCATCGTCTCCCCGTCTACATCGTCATTACCGTCTCCTGTCTTCTCGCCATCGGCAAGGTTTTCTCCTCCTACCGTCACTTCATCATTCGGTTTGTCCTCAGAGTCAACTGCTAATGTATCCTCTTTCTTCACTTTTCCTGCTATCATAGCACCAGTATGACTCGTCGCTACGCCCGAGGTGATGACTTCGTGGCTCAGTTGGGCAATGGGTTTCTTTGTTACTACTGCCTGCCCTGAATCACTCAACGTGGTCGGCGTAGTAAATTCCTTGAGCCATTGTAGACGAGCTACTAGCTGCTTTGCGTCTCCAGTGCTTCGAACTCCGGATTGTCGGCACGTCTTCCGTAGACGGTCTAGATCTGCTTCCCCGATGCCTTCAATTCTTAAATTGCTTGCAGCAAGGTACTCGTCTTCATCCGTTTTACGTAGGAATGTAGCGTGGAGACCCAAAAGCACAGCAGGGGGAAATAGACTCCAGCTCTCCCACGCAGACAGCACATTCATCACCTTTTCCTTCATCGCATTTGCAGACATGCGACCACCGATATTCTTATGTACACATCGCAGCTTGTGCATTATGTCGGGTAGACATTCTTCAAATGTCGTGCGAAAGAGCGATGCGTTCTTCACAGCAGCCGAACTGTTGTGCAAAATGTCGGACGTCACATACAAGAGACCAACGAGAGCGACTCCATTCGACGATGAGCTCTTGAACGATTCCATCATGATGCTCACCAAATCCACTGCTGCTTCAGATTTGTCCAAAGCAAAGCCCATGGCTCGTTTCACCGATTCCCTCTCCAGCGTTAATCCATCCAGCATTTTCGTAAACTCGTCATAGTCTTCGTTAGACAGTTTGTTCCGCTCTCGGCCTCTTGCCACGTCGCGCGCACGTGCAATTTGTTGTCCAGTCAGCAGTTTTTCATTCTTTACCACGCAATCTCCTTCCTGTCCTCTTGAGCCATCATCACGCCTATTCCGTCGACTCCGTTCGTCACGCTTGTCATCCTGCAACTTGTCGTTTTGACGCGGACGTGAGCGCGATCGACGACTACGTTTTCGTAAGCTTGAGTTATCGGACGACCATGAACGACTATGACGACCGCGACTTCTGCTTCTTCCGCTGCGCCTGCGGCTGCGGTTTCTCCGATAATCGCGATCTTCGTCAGAGCTGAACGAACTACTGCGACGACGGCTGCCTTTTTGACTTTGTTGGCGAGGTCTACTAGGACTCGGACTGAAACTACGCGACCTGCTCCGGCTATAACTTCGGCTTTCGCTGCGATTTCTTCGATACGACCTGGTGCTTTTGTCGTGGCGGCTCCGTCCAGACGACCGAGACGTGGATCCGCGACTTCTACTTCGACGTGCTCGGGGAGGCATTTTCGGTGGTACCCAAAACGGGGCATCAGCAGTCATCTGGAATGGGGTTTCACGCCATGACTTTTTGCCGTCTCCCATCGCAAACGAGTAGACTCGCCACCGGTAATATGATGCGGTAGCACACTGAGGGTCAAACAGAAAAGCGTAGTCCTTGTTGTTCGCTTCACGCATGCGTACAGCATTTTCAAACTGAAGTCCATCGGTCGCAACGTAGCGCGCAAGGTGATCTACGCGCCGCCTGATTTCTTCGGTCGGTACTTCGACCGTTATAGTCTGCTTGACCTGTACCTCTTGCTTAGCAGTAGACTCAACTGTCGCGGCTGTAGCGGATTGAAGAGCCACTGTAGACGGAAGAGGTACTTCAACCGCGCGTTTACGAGGCTGAATCGCAACAGCTTTGCCCCATCCAACGATCATAGGCTGACCCTCCAACTGCACGAGTAAGCCAATGATACGTCAGAGCACTGCACACGAAGAGCAACGTGGCACTACGAACCTCCTTGTTGTCTAGATTGACGCGGGCGTCGTCAGCGTCGCGTCGCTCATAGAAGCTGACAAAACCGCAGTTTCGTTTACGAGCACGCTCTTCTTCTGACCGTGGCCACATAATTTTTACCGAGTGTACTTCTCCATACTGTTCGAACTCCGCCTGCAAGTAAGAGACAAAGACACAGCCATCAGACCCTATCTACTCTTTTTTTCCAAAAATGACACCGCGTTGTGACGTACCTCCAGGACTTCCTCCGTGACTGACGGTGCTAGATTTCCCACATACAAATTCGTCGTCTCTGGGTTTCCATCATCAAATGATCCTTTCGCCAGGCCACTTCCCTCGAGCGAAACAGGCGCCGGGCCTCGCTCCTTCATCTCTTCTAGAAAATCGTCAATTGCTCGTCGTTTCTTGTGCTTCTGCATAGGCAGATCTTTCTCGCTTTGCTGCATCTTCTCTGCTTCTTTCTGCTTGAGTTCGAGCCTCATTGTGTCCATTTCCGACACTTTCAACTGCTCTTTTCCTCCAGCAAACCCAGAAATGGACCCTGTCGTCACCTCTTTAGCCTTCAGTCGGTACATCTCTCCACTCTCGTGAGTCTGCTGTTGGTTATCTAGAGCTTCTGTCGACCGTACAAACGTCTTGCCTTGAGTCTCGTCGTCATTATCGAACGACGCTACGAACGTCGCGTAGATCTTGGCAGCCTCTTCTTCCGCCCGTCGCTTCTTGGCTTCACGATCTTCTCGCTCCTACAAGGTACGTAATGTGTGTGAGAAAGACGCGCAATACATGATACTTTCTATAATAACAATTCCAGCACCTTCTGGAACTTGGTCTTCTTCTGATGACCCAGCACGAAGCGCGCCAGCTTGTCATCGGTCAGAGACGTCAGTGAACTAGGCTGCATCTCGGTCTTCTCCATACCCCACGGCAGCTGCGACTGAGGGGCCACAGCGGGCAGCAGCGCGTCCGCCGCGTCTTCGACGCGCTTTCGACCCATCCGCTTTAATGATGGGAGCAAACGTTGTGTGCACCACGTCACTAACCTCAAAAATAATTGATACGCCGCAGTTAAGGTGACCCACTCCAAAAACGATGGTTGCCATCACGCCTATATTTGTGGATCACATCCTCGCTTGCATACGATCTCTTGATAAGGCTACGTTCTGACCTGTCACTTCCACCTAGACGAGTGCTTATAGCTAGCTGCTAGCTATACGTCTGACGAACGCCACGACATGACCTCCTGCTTCTTGCACAGCCTAATCCTGGCGCGTCAGTAGCTTCTTCGACGTGATACCTTTGGGTGTAATGATGTGCACGATGGCGCCCCAGCCAGAGAGCGCGTCACGGTTGCAAGCCGACAACAGACACTGCGAGAGCGTCTCAAAGAGATCCTCCTCTTCCATTTCAGGTCTGTACATGGACTCGCACATGCCGTAGAGCGCCTCCTCCATCGTTCCAGCAACGACAAAGTCCTTCGTCATCATCTCACAGCCCAAACAGTCCATACTGGACAGAAAAGGCTCATTGTCCTCGGTCAAGCCAGCAATGACGGGCTCAACAAACCACGGACCGAATCTCTTCTCGTACATCATATTGGACAGCAGCGCACTCAGTGTCTTGGGCTTGATGTCCCGCTCCTCGTTCATCTTGTACATGTTGATCTTGAACTTGAGCAGCTGCGAGACGGACTGCACGTCGGTGGCCAGGCCCGCGAGGCCCAGAAACGTCTTGTCCGTCACACGAAACACCTTCTGGAAGTCCATGGCCACGGTCTGCGCCTGCAAACCTAATCTGGTGTCACTAGAGGTGTCCATTATGACCAATTAATCCGTCAGCGACGTCGATATGACAACTAAATGCTTAATTAGAGGCGTACCATGCAATACCAACACAATCTTTGCCTGCCATGGCGATGATCGCGGCTCCATTATACGATAAGATGGACTAGTCAGGGAGGGACAATTGGAGCATAAGGTTAGAGGGGGGATCATTTAGAGAGCTCAAGCTCGTATGAGCGGTTGCGTTGGCCGCGCGAACACGCAGACTCGTACCATGACGTCTTTGAGCTGCTCGCACCAAGATTTTCTCTTGATATTCCCCCTTGTGTAAATCTTGAGGATGTTGCGCTAAGGTGACGATAGCAAACCGTCTGCTCTGGGGCGCTAAAAATGGTCACTCATTTGCAGTCAAGCAATTAGATAGGATTTTAGTCTTTTGCAACCGTACGCTGGCCAACTTTTATCATATGGAGACACGATAAGTATCGGGATACTTTACCTTCGTACTAGCGCATAAACTGGGCTTAATCGTTGTGACGTACAGATCATTTTGGAGTAGTAGCATAAGGAAGTATCTTTCGAATCCTATCCATTTAACCTCGATATTCAGATTCTGTATTACAATTTTATAAATTTTAGTGGTATATCTATGTCTTTGTGGCAAAGTGTGCATCAGCAAGGATAGAAATACTGAGTACCAGCACATAGTTGATGCCTTTTACCACTTCCAAAGGTGACGATAGTATAGATGGAATGTGTAGCAAGCTGCCGAAAAATCAAGAAGTACATTTGAAAAGCCGCGACGATGTACGTGACGTAAATCAGGCCACCTCCATCCCGGAGTAAGCTTTCACCGATATTCTCTCGGTATTACAAGTTCACTGAGCGTTGGGCCATGGTCGCAGTCGACGTGTACGCTCTCGGCATGTCAATTGTAGACATACATATCGTCAAGCATTTGGAAACGGTTACTTGTTCGAATTCTGCGCGCTTTTTCTCCGTTCGATCGTGAAAAGTACCAGATCTCTCTCTTAGAACAGACGGTCACGTTGCTCCTGCTATTTGGGAACAGTTTGTGACAGTACTATACGTAGGAAAAAGCAAAGCACACTACAAACGGGACAGCACAGGAATTCAGCGCTGGTTGTGCGATCTGTGACGTGATTGTCCCATATTTTCTCGAACCCTGTGACGTGGTTTTTGGGTACATTTTCGGAATATCAGCCGCTGCGAAATCGGCTATTCAAGCGCTTTGTATCGCACACGTCCAAAAGCCGTGTCTCTTTTTGATAATCCGCGCTTTTCGCTCCGTCGACGCCAAAGAGTCGCTCTTTTTCCTCCGCTCATTCGTCGCCTCTTCCTTCTTTTTCCCTTTTTTCCTTCGATTCGGCTTTTTCCTCTTTGTGTTTTCCCTTAACATTGAACTGTACCCACAACGCCGGCCGCATGAACCAAAACAACCGAAGCGTCACTTTTATTTCTCCAAACGCCAAGACACACACGTTGTCGTCCGTCTTCCCGAATTGCGATACAATAATACCAACACCAATAACAATAAGAAGAAGACTCGTATCTATTATACACAAACCATGGCGACGACTCTCGTCCCTGCGCCGCCGTATATGCTGGGCCAGCGTCCGTCGCGCGCCCCCACCGCCTACTCGTGCGTGCCTTCCTTCCGTCAAGTGCCGTTTGTCCGTATCAGCGACCGCGTGGACAGCGGGGTCAAGGTCCGCAAACAGCTGCGCAAGTACTTGAAAGCCGCGTCGGCCACGCAGCAAATGGTGGCGCAAACGCACTTAAGCGACGCCTGTCTGCCGGCGCTCCAGCCGCAAGAGGTCGCGCAGTCGTGTTTCCAGGACTTTTTCAAGCAGATGCGGACGTACAGTCAAGTGCTGGGCACGAAGCACTTGGCCGCTAGTAAGGCGTATCTGGACATGACGAAGCCTCTGGAGAACTCTGGAAAGTCGAGACGCTGGGCCAAGGACGTGTACAACTTGGTCCAGCGCTGTGTCGCAGACGTGCACGTGGCCGAGAAGAAGATGGACAAGGCCAGGAGTCGCGTCGTGCGGGCGGCAGATGACCTTGCGCACTGGAAAACCGTCCTTTCAGCGAACGAAGCCACGTTCCAAGTGCAGCCAAATAGTCCGGAAGTGAAGAAAGCGTTTCAGGTTGCCCAGTGCCGCTTTTCCAGTGCGGTGGGGGAAGATGAAGCAGCTGGAATCGAGTATGACGAGGCACGGACTTGTTTGATACGGGCCATTGCCAGACGGGACGAAGTCGTGGAAGAAGCGACGGAGTTGTCGCAAAGTGTGGAGGAAGACCGATTGGATACGCTGCTGATTGTCATTGGACAGTTTGTCGAAACGAAAGTCGCGATTCTTCAGGCAGAAATTGAAGTCATGACGGACTTACAAAACACGCTCAAAGCGATGGACCGCAACTCGGTTGTCCAGCAGTATATTGTGGACAGCATGGCACCGGGATTGACGCATCGTCATGCGAAGGCTCTCGGGTTGATGGAATGGCATCGTGTGTCGTGGCGATACGAGCAGCAATTGCGGCAATCAGCTGAGCCGGGTAGCTGCTTGGCAGATGCACGCTCTTCTAAAGAACTAGCAAAGCTCAAGGCTTCGGGAGTATCGGAGAAGGATGTCGAGATCATCAAGGACTTTGTCTCGAGCTGCTTCATTGAACCTGAGGCAGCTCTCGTTTTCGCTCAAGCTTCTTCCGGTACTATTTCATCACTAAAACACCGCAGCAAGTTTACGGATGCATCAGCTTCAACCACGCAGTCGGTGTATCGCCTCGGGGTCGTGCGACGGATTATTTTAGATTGCCTGAGGCACCAGCGAGTGCACGATCGCGAACTCTCACGGGACGGGTTTTCTCGACTTGCAATAGCGTTGCGTTTTCTGCTGGACGCCTGTGTTGCACAGCATGATACGCGCACGACAATGCACCTGATGAATATGCTGCAGACTTTCTACCGCAAGACTAGCAAGGATGGTCAGGAGTATCTCCATGCAGCGCTGAAAGATCACGCGGCGTGGCGAATAGCTGGGTATTGGGGAGACGCGTTGTTGGAAAGCGTGGCGGAGGAACTTAACAAGGCGCCGATGGACACACCATGGTATTATCTGGCCGATGCTGAACGTGCGCAGAAGGTGCTAGACGTGCACAATATCATCTTCGGCCAGGCCTCGGCTTATCTGTATCATCTGTCTAGCTTTGGCTTCTCCCGACGGCAGCTGCTCCAATACGCGCACAGTGTGTGCTATGCATACGAACTGGGCGAAGAGCAGTGCATTAGTATATACTCATCAGTTCGAAGTATGGTCCTGGACCGGGCGCAAGAGGATGAGCATGAGGAGAAGCGACAAGAACCGATGGAATGTGACGACGACGATTGGCAGCACACTTTTGAACGTGACAGTAGGCAGTCTGACCGTGCTAGCAGCCGGGTTCCTGCCAAACGGACTGCCGATGTGCAGTTTCCGCCGACGTCATTCACCCCACCGGACTGGTCGTCGTTCTCAAGTGGCGGTGGAAGCAGTGATGCTGGTTTCGATAGCAATGTGTCAAAATTTGGCCGCAAACGTAGGGAGTCGACCGCATCGACTGCCACAACAATCATGGAGGGATCAACTACGGCATCTTACGTTGGCAGTTTGCATGATTTTGAGGACATGAAAACGATTGCGTCCACTGTGATTGGCGAGGATGGCGATGAGTCATGGGAGAATTTGTTCGGGACAACGGTCGCGTGCAGCACTTTGACAGAGGACGAGTCGATACCGTCAGTTTTGGGCGTTGGTGAAGACACGTCTGAGTCTAGCGAGAAGCACAAGGATAAGTTGATGAAGCGGCGCAAGAACTCGCGCAAGTTTAACGACCAGTTACGGCTGGCGCGCACCATACCCCTCAGTCTTCGCATTCATGAGGAGGAGGAAGAGAGCGTGCCAGTACCCACTGCAACAGCAGCAGTACATACACATGCAAAGAAAGAACTCGAGCAGCCACCGCTACCACCTGGCCGTCTGCCGGCGTCTGCCGGAACTCTGCTACGCCACCGTTCAAGTGACAATATCTTTATGGCGGCGCGAAGGGAGACTGGCGATCTGCCACCTACACACGGGACTCATTCGCATGTTTTGAGACACGAATCCGGTATAGCCACAGACGAGAACGGAGGCGCAAGGTTAGAAAGGAGGAGACATCGGAAACTGCACAAGGCAAGGTCTGTCGCGAGCATTGACACATCCGTCTTGCGAGCGGAGACCCAGCAGGCGTTCAACACAAGCCGCAATACCATCGATCCAGCAGACCAGATCAAGATGATGGCGGCTCGGATGAAATCGAGACGTGAAGAGAATTCGGACGGCAAGATCGATTTCGTGGCGTTTTCACGCACCCGAAGTGATGCCACTGGATCAACATTTCCGTCTCCTGCAGCACCATCGCAAGAACTCTCATCTACACCAAAGAAGAAGAAGGAATCAAGAACACTCTCAGGTGTCGCAGCTCTGCGCGCTCGCTTCGAGAACAAATGAAAGCAGCAGCAACAAGTAGAATGACGCACTTTCTCCATTACCAATATAGACAGCACCGCAAGTCGTGACACTTCGGGGACAGCTGATTCGTAAAGTATTTCCTCTCTCCAACCTCGACGTCGCTCTCTTCCTCCCTCTCTCCCTCTCTAGAATCGTCCACCAGTCTTGGGCGCCTTGCCTTGGTACTTGTTCGGTAGCCCAAAGTCGGCCTTGGTGTCGCTCGTGTGTACAAAGATGCGACCGCACACGGGCATAATGTCCCACTCGAGTCGAAGCGTCACATTAGCACCGCGCAGCTCGTCGTGTTGGTCGGCCAGAAAGTACTTGACCCCCTCGTCCTGGAACTGGAGCATGCTCGCGTCTTCCTTGGTCTGCACGATCTTGTCCCAGATCACCACCTGGTTGCGGATGTTGCTGGCGCTCTCGAACTCGGCCACCACGTACACGAACAGCTGTTTGACGTTCCAGTTGAACACCGAGCTTAAGTCTATTGGTCGTTGCCACCAACCACATTAAATGTACACAAAATAACACATCGTCAATAACCGACAGGTTACTCAACAGTTACTTCATCCGTGTACTTCACGCACCAGCATCGAGGTCGAACGACAGCGTGGCGCGGTCGACGTTATCGCGGTAATTGCGCAGAGAGTGGAGCTTGACGAGGTCGAGACGGCGCACGACGGGCGCGGACTCGTGCAGATACGTGCTGAACGACGTGAGCGTGCACATGACCGCTAGCGCCATCAGCGACGTGAAGAACACGGAGTTCGCGCGCGTCCAGAACGAGTACATGCTCCTAGCCGCGTGCTTAAGTGTCAAGAGCTTTGGCGAGTGCCATACGTCTCGCAGTGCGATTGGTTGAAATGTCAAACGGTATCTAAATGCGGGGGGCCGTGAAATCGTTACTCGACTACGACTAATTCGTGGCTCGATAGAGCTAAAAAGGCTTGCAGTGGGTCGTAATTAGTATGACAACGTGTCACGGGATCCTTACTTTTTACGGCAAAATTTCGATTGATTGATGGTGCTAAAAACGTCAATGATTTCGGTTTCCAAGAAAGCTTGCAGATTAGGGCATCAAAAAGCGGTCGCAACTACGTCAATGAATACGGTGTAAATACGACCATCATTTCCTTCGTGAATGCCAGGCATCGTAGTCCGATCAGCATACTTTGCAGCAGTCTCGGCTACCATTTTAGTCGACGGGCAAAATGTTGCAGAAAGATCTATAGCAGACACTAAGTGGTGGAATCAAAGCGACGCCAATACGCCCAAGTTTCATTAATTGGTGTCTTATCACTAGCCAGAGAGCTCGCTTCTTGCGAGTTTGAAAGCATGTGTCGATAGTTGACATCTCTACCAACTCGCACTAGGTAACAAGTGGCTATGGTAATCTTTTTTGGGTAGGCTGTGCAGCTAAAAGAGAGGTTCTTCGGCGTCTCAACAACTTTAGTGATCCCATGTTCATTCATAATTTGTGACTTTCGAACATGGTTCGCACGCACGCCAATGTAACATTATTATACAACGCATGGTATACGCTTGAGCTCAGGCATCTGCAGAGCTCTTGCACGAAATCCCCAGTCTCCATTTTTCATGTTATTTCTAGATGTCGCGTGTTCGCTTGATCACATGTATAGGTCGACCTGCACGGAAAATAATCTGATTCTAGCGCTAAGTTGTCGATTTTTGGTCGCACAGGTTTAGCTTACATCTCTGTCATCTGCGCACTATCAATACCTCATTAGTAGACCTTGCTCTATTTTGGTCAATGGGTCTGGCAAGCTGACAGAGTCTTTGTATGGTGAAGAATATGGAGTCGAATATCGAGATGCGTATGCTCTAGGGCCTCAGCTGACAAATGCACGACCTGGCACGCGACATTATATGCATGCTTCAAATATGAATCGCACACATCGATGTCTAGCATGCAACTTGACAAGTAGGGCTCCGTCCCGCAACGTCCCATCCCGCGGGATCCCGCATCCTGTCCTGTGCGGGACGGGACGCAGGATGAGCCGGTCCTATCCCGCGCGTCCAGCACATCCCGCATTCTATAATTATCTTAGTATATATAGTCGAGATTCTATTAGTTTTCTACGATCACAAAATTCTATGGGAATTAAGAGAGCGTAAAATGAAAGCGTCATCTATTTTATATGTATATCTTGATAAATTTAGTATTCATTGTCATTTTTTGACCTTTCTGCTAAGACATGCATCCAGGCATTCTAGGTGCTTGTAGAGAGGATCTGGTTGCGCCTAGCGACGATCTGATAGACATCCTTAGCCTATTGGGGCCTCGTGACTTCAATCTATGGTGAAGGTGAGTGTCTTTTAGTAATAACTTGATTGCTCAAAAGCCTCGCCAAGAGGTTAAACTATTCCACCAAACGTCGAAGTCGCCTATGAGAAATTACATTAGCTTAAAATTTTGGCCAAAATCATGCTTCAAGACGTCGCTACTCACTAAAACTCTACTGCATTGATGTTGATGCATGTGGTAAACCGTAGTAGTGTCGTTACTACCACGTTTTAAAAGAGCCCTTCTTTTGCATGAGTCTGCCATTATCAGCACCGATTAGGGTCGAGTGGATAAGGCATTGAGCTCTTACTCTTGGACGCGGGATAGGCCAATCTCGCCCCATCCTGCGCGGGACGGAGCCCTATTGGCAAGTACGAATGGCACCAAGCAAAAACAATGGTACTACATGATCAGTAGCGGATATACCAGCTGCAAACGATGGCACAATCCTTTACAGTGCAAACTTGCGTATGTATCTGTGCATCGAACATGAAGCGTTACAAAGCCCTTGATAAAGTCATAGCAAGCGCAGGTAGTTCGAAAACTTCAGTGCCTTACAACGACACGTCTGAATATATTGTGTCGGCGCGAGTGACGACAGACGAGTCGCACATTGCAACATCCCTTAATTGCAGATCGAAAAAAGCGATGCATTTCGAATACCAACGACGATCTACGCAATCCACTTGACCTTTGTCCACTCACGCAACCTTTCCTTTTTCTAAAGCTTACCAATGGTAGATCCAGCAGTCACTTCCTCGAACCGCTCACGCTGCATGCTTTTCAGTCGGTACCCATTGCAAAAATCTAAAGCAAATCCAACCTTGCGACCTGCTTGTTGCAGCTTTGAGATCGACAACCACGAATCGCCTGCACATCGTAGCCAAAGCACCTGCCGTTGTTTTTCGAAGAAAAATGTCCCAGCGGTTGCTTGCCCGTTGCAGCTCTCGTCAGCACGAACTAAAGTAGAAAGAGCATAGAGAGACACGCCGTTAGCGATTAAACGACACTGAACGCACATCGCACAAGACGCACCAACTTGCAGCTCGTCGGTCGTTGGTAGCCGGACCTCAATTAGTTTTACCACTTTTTCTCGGAATTGAACGGTTATGCCTACAGAGTTGCTCAGTGCCTGCCATCGCTTGTAAACCAGAGTGTGGTAACGTAAAGCACGATCAGAGAAGGTCACGCAATGAAGCATGAACGTGTCAAATGTCCTTACGTGAAAAATGACGGTAGCAGGGTCATCAAACGAAATATGACCATCTTTCGACACGAGTTTGGGGGCCGTAGAGGCACAAGTGTCGTCCTGCACAATAGCCTCCATCTTGCATGCAGGCAAATCAGCTAGCGATCTCAAAATACTATCCGCACCAAGCGCTGCAAGTTCCTGCGTTAGTCTATCGAGCACAAAAAGAAGAAAAAAATCTTAGCCACCAAGCGTTTAGTGTAAGAGAACAGGAGCAGCAGCTTCGTCGTACTCCTGGCATTGGATGCCGGGCTTGATATCGTAAGGTCTCTGAAGCAGAACGCGGCCAACGTCAAAAGCTTTCGGATCGATCTCAATTATGGACACTCCTGTTGTTGTATCGCCATTCAAAAGTGCATGCTGAATAGGAGCAGGACCGCGGTACTACGTATACAGCCATATCGCCACAATGTGAGCACAGCTACTTTAATCCAATCCGTCAAGTAAAACGCAGCTTATTTCTCTCACACCTTCGGCAATAGAGACGGATGCATGTTAATGGCACCATAATGAAGGTTCTTAAGCATATTCGGGTGCTGTAAAACGATTCAACACCACCAACAACGAACGAGCTATTAGCTGAGCTCAGGCATGCATAAGTCAAGCGCAGTGAGTCACGAACGTACCAGAAAGTATCCAAAGGACACAACAACTCCGACGTCAAACCAGTCCGTCACAGGAAAGTCCCACGTCTTGAGCGACTTCAAATGCGGCGGTGTATCAAAGATTTTGAGTCCGCTACGCTGGGCAAATCTCTTGACAGGCACCGGCTCGTCCTTCTTGCGGCCATTCACGGGTCGATCGGATGGACACACCACCTCAATGTGCTCAATGAGGTGGCCACCTTCTTGCTCGCTCTTCGTGCTGCAAGCTCAGCCACAAACGCAGGTAAATGAGCCCGTCGCACAGGAGCCACTCGTGTAAAAAAGGGCGAGAAATAGACACCGACCTATTGGCATGCAGGGACTCGAGCGTCGCAAGTGACACATCGTCTGTGCCAAAGAACAAGACGCGATAGGGGGGACTCCCACGCACGGCGAGGGAGAAGCGGCGGCAAAGCTTCGATCGCCATGCGTGAATAACGACTGGACGACGTCCAGGTACCATATGGGTTTGCGGAACACCTGTCACGTATTGGCTCTCCCTCCCTCTCTCTCTTTCACTTTCTCTATGTCGCTGACTCTCTGCCTCTTCTAACCAGTTACACGTTCAAAAGACTCGGAAAAAGACTCGGAAAAAGACTCGGAATTAATTCATTCTTTACTTGTCTCATTTGGCATTCTTTCTAGCTACATACGTACGTACGTACGTGCATATCTACTACGTTTGACACGTTCGACACGTTCGTTATTTTACCGAGACGTTCATATTGTAAAATGGACTCGCCCAGCACGAGCTCCTCGGGCCAAAAGGCATCCACTGGAGCCTCGAGAACGAGATTGCCGGCACTCTCGACGACGTCGTTGACACCTCCAGAGCCTGTGCAGTCGTCGAATACGTCGTACACTGCCACTCAGTCGACGCCGAATGCACTCGCGATGAAAATGGCGTCGCAAATGCCGCCCATGGCAATGGCACCACCGCTGGGACATTTGAATCTCATCCAGTCACGCCTTCCTGGAGGCAGCAACATGCCGATTGGTCCACACGACATGTACCAAAGCGGACCGCCCGGTGGTGACCCGAACCACCCGCTCGTGACGGTCATGGCCATGGCTCCACCTGGCGCCTCGGGCGACGCTCAGGTCGACAACGTGCGCTTTACACGTCTGCAGCAATGTCGGTGGATGGCAGGCTCATTGATGGCGTATTACGCGGTCACTTTTTTGTTCTTACAGCCATTCGTGCTCGGCACATTGGGTCTGTTCACGGCGTTCATCGGCTACAACGGCTCGCGGTCGCCTGTTGGCATGCATCGGTACAAGTGGCTTTGCTGGTACATTCGAGCCAACTACGGCATGTTGGTCCTCAACATGTGGATGCTCATTGTGACTCTAGTCTTTTCGGGCGCCCTCTTTAGGCCTGACAACGAAGTCACTCATGGCAGCCTCAATAGTGACGATGACGACGTGGCGAGCTCGACATCCCTCCACACCAAAAGCACGAGTCTCGTAATTGGAATCATCGTGGCGATCAACACGATTTTCCATTTGCGCTGTTTGCGCATGGCGAAACTCTTGGCCGCCGAGCTCTTGAGTGCAGGAGTTGACCGTGAGCCAGTTCCTAGCCTAGTGGTTGCACCGGCGAACCCCACCTCGGTGGTGTAAACAGACGGGACGTCTCGTCGTTTATTCGAAACATTCGAAGAAGAACACACATGGGAAAGGGGAATAATGAAGAAGGTGAAACAAAAAACGGACTCTTGGACGGGAAAGCTGTCACCGTGACCATACATATATGTTCCTTATCTATGTGTATACATGTATACACTTAAAGAGTACATTTATATTTACCAATCAATGACTTTAAAGGCTATGGTGTCTCGGTAGATGATTTTTAATTGGTGGAGACATCCCCACTAGGCGTTGGTTCACACACGACAACTGCACGTCTCAGGGACGTTCAAACCCATCATGACAACTATTGATAGCGTTGGTGCGTGGTTTTGTGTATATTCGGACACCAATGTACGTGTCAGGAAATAGCTCGTGGTGATGAAGCTCACAAAATTCGTGGCACGTTTGCTTTGCTGATGTAATAAAGTAGAGAAGCACCCGATGGCGAGACTGAAAGAAGACGTTGATCACGTTTACGGCAAAGTGACCGACATGGACGCTGCAGTCTCGGTGAGTTCATTTGTATATACTTTATTATTATTATCTCTACTAGTCGTACCATATAGTAGTAGGAGTAGTACTAATACAGTTATTAGTAGAAGTAGTATTGTTATTGCGCTACTGTGGTCCTAATCGCCATGTCGTTGATTTGCTGACAATTATTGGTTTTGTGTGTGTGTGCAGAATGAGCTGCCTACTGAAAGCGGCATGACTTTCTTGCAAGTGAAGAACCACGCGCTACTGACGTACACCAAGTTGGAGCTCTTTTTTGCTCTGCTTAAAGTATATCAACAGATAGAATACTCACGTTGCTTGGTAGACGTGCTGTTGCTAACTTGACTGTGGCTTTATTGTAGCTAGAGAAGCCTGGAAAAGTAAAGGATCATCCTGTCTTCAAGGAACTTGTACGCTATCGCACGCTGTTGGAGCGCGTTCGTCCTTTGGACCGCAAGATGAAGTATCAAGTGGACAAAATGCTCAAAGTGGCGCTATCTGGCGGCAAAGATCTGGACGAGTCCCTGAGCTATGCACCGAATCCAGAGCAGCTTGCTGCTGATGGTGGACAGAACGACGATGAGGAAGGTGACGATGGTGGCTCTAGTGCTAAGAACGGTATCTACCGCGCGCCGCGTCTGGCAGCGGTTCCGTACGAAGAGGAGGAGCGTGAGCACGTTAAGCAGGCTAAGAAGGACGAGCGTAATCGCAAGCGTTTGCAGAAGAGTACTATACTGGCCGAATTGCGAGAGGAGTTCAGCGAACGTCCTACGGAGATTTTGGCCAGTGGTATAAGCGTCGTTGACAAGGAAATCGCGCGTGAAGAGAGTGAGAAGAAGGATTTTGAAGAATCGCGCTTCGTGCGTGTGGTCACGTCACGTAAAGACAAGGTTCGCAAGCGGCAGCGAGAGATGGAGGCCAATCGCGCCGACAAGGTTGGGTCGATCGACAACTTTGCCTCGGTTCAAGATATCTTGTCGTTGGACAAAACGAAACATCGAATCCCGACGCATCGGGAACCGAAAAAGGTTGGCGGCAAGACTGGAGGCATCTTCTCGCATATCGATGCACCGGTACGTTCACGCTGCAATAGTTTTGATGTTTTGAAACGTTACTGTTGGTGCAGAAGTGACACGAAGAACACTACCGCTTATTATTTGTAGACCGAGAAGAAGCGGAAGGTGGCGCGAAGTGCAGGTGACAGCGCGGCTTCACGGGAGGTCCCTACGAGAGCGCATCAAGAACCATCAGATCCCGCCCCAGGCTTCAAGAAGGCGCATCAGCAGAAGAAGAAAGTTGTGTTTTCGAAGCTGTTCTCGTAAGTCGGTGCGTGCCGTGAACTCTTCGATTGTCGCATGGCTTTACGACAATCAGAGCAAACACGAAGGATATTTCTCGGGTGACCTCTGCTGTTTAATAATGAGAGACACCTAAATGACCACACTTGAATCAAGGTGGCCACTTTGCTAGGCTCGAAGATATGTTCTGGAACGCCCTTGCTTTCGTGCCAATGCACTAAGGCAAACACCGCTCTCGGTTACAATCTTGTAAGCCGATTTGACAATAATTTACGAGAACTCATTCTTTGATTAAGCTAAGCCGACACTATGTGAGATCTTGTTGCATATAAAGCGCGGTCTAACTTCCGCAATAAAGCAGTTCAAGAGATCACGTTGACTTAGTTAGCAATCTGGACATTTAGGTCAAAAACACAAGCTATTGATATCAAACTGCATTCACTTTGGCTAGCACATGTCATACGATAGAAAATATCGTCTCACACTTCATCCGCTACAGAACAACCATGCGCCCCTTTTGTGAGGTAAAGTAAGCGCGTCAATCCGTGGACCGTGAGAGATGCCAGTTTGCTTAGTCCATTCTAACTAAGTTTAGCAACATGAGTATGGCAAACTACGTGACTAAACGATATTCATCTGCGACGCTCGACCTTCCTCATGCTCTCCAGCTCTACAGGCCCGACGGACATTCCATTTCCATATTGCGAGGATATGAACACTAAGAGCGGTAAGTGTAGTTGACGCGATCGGTATACTTTTTGCATACTTTCTCATAATGTACACTGTATATAGCCCTCATTCATGTGCTGTACTTCATGTATCAATTGGTTAAACCCAACATAATGCTCCTGCAGCCCTATAAATTATCACGACCATCAGTATGAGCCTTTCACATCTAGACCAATCCTGGTAGATTAATTTCTTACTAATGAAACCCGGTGTATCTAGCCCTTCAATCATTGCTTATTGCAGACACGAAAACAAAGTTATGACTTGTTGCGCTACCTTGGAGTACAAAACTCTTAAGACTTAAAAGCGCTCAGCAGTGTGTAGTGCTGCTTTGCTGACATTCCGGTGCTACTTGCAAAATAATAGAAACTGACCACGATGTCGCGTTTATCACTCAGCAGTAGAATCATCTGAAAGTTAAAAACGATAATCAAGAAAGGACAATACATGCTTTTACTTATTGCAAGGGTGGTATTGAGAATCGCTGAATTCACCATAGTATTTGCTGCTCACAACAGTATTCACATTTCCACCCCTAATAAATGGATGATATTACCACCCCTTTAAATTAGCAAATATCGACCGCATTACCCCCAGTTCAACCCCTACTTTACTAAACTACACACATTGTACAAATACAAGTGTTTATTTGTGGTTTCAAATACATACATTTGTAGTAAGCACTACTTGTAGACACACTTGTATTTGTGCACGATCGTTGACCAGTAATTTGTAGGTACAATTTCATTTATACCAGAAGGCCTTGTCGATACTTTTTGGTACATATAATAGTATTACGCTTAGGGGTTGAGCATTTGTACTTAGAAGTGAATTTGTACTAGATTCAATGGAACTATTTGCAGCTTAACGAGTATATGCAGGTACAACTACAAACACAAGTGTTTGTGTAAATAGAGCGTGTATAAGTTTTACACGAGTCCTGATGAGAGAAGAGATTATCAGCCGTGCTTGTTGTTCACCTCCAGTATTTACTTCTAATAACAAAGGGAATGTCTCCTCCTTTTTTTCTCGTCCTGCTTCTCTTTTTCTTTGTGACGTCATAATGATGCTAAAGACGAGGCATGATAATGATGCTGGAGATGAGGAAGCTATACTTTGTTCTCTTGCTCCTCGAATATTGTCTCGTTCCCTTATCTGATTAGGGTTTAAACTTGGTTGATGCTTCGTCTATGTTGTTTTCTTCATCTCGTATATTTTCTTTACAGCTCTCAGTACATAACCATCGTAATAAAGAAAAATAGCAGTTTTTAATTCAATAAATAAAGTAGCTAAAAATCAAAATCATTCTAAATTATCCGACGATCATCACCATACTTCTTCTTGATGACATTCTCCGCTTTGAGATAAAAATATTTGCTTTGAGAAGAACGCACGTCTGAGTACGATAATTAAATCTTCAAAGAAAGTATGAGGTGAGCAAAGACCAATTTTTCAACCTTTTTATCTTCGAAGATACATATGCTACATCGTTGCATATTATTTTTTGAGTGAGCCTATTGTATTATAAGTAAATTGTATAATGAAAAAGTGACATTGTCTAAAGAAACTATTACGAACCGTCTTCCTCGTCTTCTTCCATCTCGATCTCGCCGTTGTCAATCTCTAACAATGTTGCAGAAGAATCCCCATTATCTTCTTCGTCATCAAAGTCAGTTGCTTTTTTGTACTTCTTTTGAGAATACGCTTTAGCATCTGCAGTAGAAATAAAGTCCTCCGTATCATATGCAATATTATCCAAATTTATGTTCAGAAACATGACCGTGTCTATGAAGGTGGTACCCAGACCACTCCGGCGTGATGAAAGCAAGAGGCCGATGATGCCGAAGTTCCTTTCTATGGCTGCAACAGAAGCCGGAAGGTCCGGGACACATTTAGCCACCATTGCCAAGTTGGGATAGTCTTCAGCATTTTTCTTCCAGAAAATCAATAGTTTTCCAACCGTGTACTTCATCGAGCGCTTCTTACTCGAATTACGGCGCCGTCTAGCACCATTTCTGGGAGCGAACTAATTCGAAAACTCTTCAATCTCGTTGTAGATGACCTCGGCAATTGCCATAACATGAGCCTCTCCGTCACCACGGTTTTCTACATCGTCCCGGTCGCCATCGAGAAGACCGAGATCTTTTAGCTGGGCAATAGACGCTGCCTGCTGACGGTCCACGGCAGATCGTATGAACTCTGTCCTCTCTCTCACTTTAAATATATCTAGTTTCAGTTGCTGTTGCATTGGCAGAGGTAGTCCTCGTCTCTACCTTCGTTGCGGTCTCAATTGCCATTGTTCTAATAAGACCCCAGATGTGGCCCTGGATGGACTGGATGCGGGCTTTGGTAGCCTCTGGAGACAAGTAAGATTCCAGATCTATAGTAGCAACAGCCCTCTCAATAAATCGGAGGCTCACCAGATCCGGCGTCAGTGCGCATGTCATCTCAAAAGCGTAAGAGTACTTTCCCTTTTAGAAATTTTCAAGCGCATACCTTTTAAAGAAACGTTCGAAGAGCTCAACCTTTAGCCCATCCTTATATCGCCCGCTACATATTTAAGATTCTCCTAGGGAACGTCGTAATTACTCTCTCGATCACGGGCCTCTTTCTTCCACACTTTAGTGGAACCTTTATGCCAACGTCGTCATATGCAGTG
>JH598098.1:57068-80704 GCA_000173235.2 Hyaloperonospora arabidopsidis Emoy2
TTGTACACCGTTGTTTTGCTAGATAACCGACAGCAGGCTCATATGCGCAGCCAGAGGAGTCAAACAATCGTGGATGCTTCATTAATGTCTGCTTCTAGATGACAGGACCGACCAACGGCTCAGATTATACCAGAGAAAAAAATAAAAAGATTGCAGAGCAGGTCACAAAGTGATCTTGATGTAAGTGCACAATTACTCCTCCAGGACTGAATGCACGCTCACTCCACCAAAAAATCTTCTTGAGCGGGTTATCTTTAGTATAACGTAGATGCAGTCGAAAAGGCACAACCACAATGTCAGATTCCTCGCGCAGCTGTCTCAATAAGAAGCACTGTTATGATTCAGGCACTATGGACGGCTTGCTCACAAACACTACAAAAGTACGCGGTCGAGACTTCGACTGAGTCCAGTACTTGATATTCAGCGCCTAGCCCTTGATCATTGGGGGCGGATGGTGTTGCATTATAGCCTTGGCGACCAATAAGTACGCGAAGGTCCAATCTCTCGTATGCTTACGGCACCCCAGCACCAATTTCTTACTGCCCATGAGCGTGGAGATGGGTACGATAGGAACAACGCCCCTTGCGCAATTGATTCTTGAAATCTTTCTGGATATATTTCATCCAGATCTCGACGCCTACGCATGCAAGGTCGCTCTTGTTGGATGCTAGCACAAATGCACGTCTCTCTATAATCACACGCTGTGCAATAGTAAGTCCAGGTGAATCCGATTAAGCTTGCTCATATCCAAGACGACCTGAGCCGAGTCGATAGCACGGAAAGTATCACAACCTGAAAGGTTATCAATCTGATTATCATGACCACGCTTACTGTGTATCCGAATACCTGCCATATCCACGACCTTAATGGGACGCCCGTGATATGACCATGGCATTTCTACCGAATTATTCGTCACTCCGATCCTAGAAAATGACAACTCACTATAGAGCGTAGTGCACCAAAGCAAATTCAGCGCTTCATCACGTAATCAGGACCAGTAGTATCACGATCATTGCGCACAATCTTGTTGTGCAACGTCTAATTGCTGATATTCGGTCGACCAACAATCTTCATCTAAATAGTTCGCGGCTGAACACGAGCACAAAAATTAAAAGACCTCATCAGCAATTTGTCAGTGTACTTCACATCCATCTCCGACGACCTTTTTAAACACTCAACAATTGACTCGAAGATCTTTGCGTTTGCCAGCGACCTGTATTACGACCAAGACGCACTCGTCGCCACATGTAGCAAGGTGCTGTGTCGTGTTAAGAGAACTGGCAATCGCGTATGGCTGTGTTATTTCAAAAGGACTGACAATAGCTTGGTACTGAGCGTACACGTCTTCTGTATATAAAGGTGTTTAAAATCCTATGATACCGTGTGGTGAAATATGTAGGCTCTACAGTGCAAAACAGGCTGAATGCTAGTATCTGCATAATGGAACTAGCGACTGGTTTTTTCAGGAGCCGACTGGTCACGTGACAGGAGATGAGGTCGCTGAAACTGAGACATTCAATGAATCAGCCAATTAATAACACACTCAAGAGGTAAAAATGCCTTCACAAGTCGGTATTGACTAAAGTGAAGTCGGTGTGTATGCAGCAGGATCTAAATTTGCCTCTGTGTGTGATTTCAGGATACTTGGAGAGAAGTCATTCAGTTCTTAGCAAGTGCCAGTAGTCATTTGCCTGTTGGGTGGGTGTACAAATGTTTCGGGCGAAGATCTGCGTTGAGATTGCTATATACGACTGAAAAGCTGTCGGTGCAACGGACGCCGGATCTCAAGCTTGCAGCCTTCATTTTCGATGCGGAAATTGACGGCGAGTGCATCAATATGCATATTCGTAACCATTTTCGAATCAGCCGCTCCAAGACAGCTTCAGCAGGTGATTACAGCTGTATATTCTGTACTGCGGTTTGTAACTTGTGTAATGTTGCTACTGTAGGGTATCTCACACGGCGCAAAACGATTCAGCTATTGTGCTGATGACCTGAGTATAGGTGCGCTGCTTCACGCAAGCTCGGCGTATATAAGTCGTTGTAGGACGATTTAGATGATTTTGAGGCCATGTGTGGGGCTGTACGATTAAGGTCTAGTAATATGCGCCGTCGGTCGAATAGTGACCTCTTTCGTTCAAGATTGACTACAGTTTGCATCCTTCTACTGTTACTTGAACACATCATAGTTAACTTTGCCCTTATGTTGGTGCTTAATACATGTATGTCTGCCACCAACGTCTAGATGACGTAATTAATATGCTTTCGATGACATGTGTATCATCCTGATGCGCTAATGTCAGGTTTTCAGTCAATAAAGATAAAAATTGGTGAGATAGATGTGCATATTTCACCGGACGTGATAGTTTACATATATCCGTCACTGGCCCCAACATCAATTATCTCTTATAACATGAGCTTGTTTTATAATATAATATGCATATCGATAGAGCCTATCCTGTATCTGCTTTAGCCAAAGTGCGAACTCTGCAACACTGACGGACCCAAAGGGCATCTACCGAATGTAATGGACTATCTGCAGAAAGCATTACATCTTGCCATTAATTTCATTTACGTGCAACAGTGACATCTCAAATTTGCCGGGTATCGTGATGTATGGTAAGTAGGTCGACACATGTCCTTCATCATCCAGAAGTACGACTGGGCAGGAATAAAAGCTTGCAGCCAGAAGTGCGCACTCTTGATCTTGAACACAGTTAATTAGAAGCACTGAATTGCTCTCATTTTTTGTCCAGCATAAACGATCCTCAAGCCGAACAGTGTTGCGAACAAATACTTGTTTCCATAAAGTGCTTCGTTGTTCAACGATTCGAAGGAGATCTTTCCGTACGGTATCACATTGAGATGTGGGGTCCATTCGTCTTCTCTGCCATTCAGGTGAAATGCGATGGCTTGGAATCCGCAGTGGCCGTCTGCAGGTACGTCAATTATGAGATTACGCCAAGAGAACCTCGTTTGTGGTCGTTTCGCATTGGACAAGCACGCCTGTCGTGATTATCTTTGATCAGACCGCAATAACCACTATAAGGTTTCTTCGTCGCATACCAAATGCTGATAAGTCATGCTTTGTAGAACTCTTTGATTTGCTTTTGGCACTGGACGGTCGTCCTTTCGGCATCACCACTAATGAATTCGAAAGCGAGGGCATCTTCCCTGCACTGAGCTCTTTAATTCGCATTAAGGCTATACCCTGTTGAGCGGGTGGCCATTCTACATAAACTTCTTCAAGATTCTAGAGTTGCTCTTTAAGGATCTCGAGATTCTCAACACGCAGATTATCTACATCCATCTTTACATCCGCAGGAATATAGTACAACCGCCAGTGATGAGCAATTAAATTTAGTGAAATAGGTCCATCACCTGCTCAGTCACTCTAATGCGCGCATGGAAGACCCAATGCGCGTCTTATATGCCTCGACAAGTCGATAATTGTCTTTTTTCAATCATCTTAGCCGCCAAATCCCGCTGTTCTTCAATCAGTCTTAAAGCATAACGGATCACATATCCGATGAGGTGCTTAAATATTGGAATTGCTCTATGATTATGGGGCATCGACAACTTCTGAGCAGCTTTAGCAGCATAATACTCGTTTACCTGACGTTTGAAACAATGTGAAAATCGTTCTTGTACTTTAATGTAGATATCTTTTAAGGCTGCATGTGCACCTTCAACGGCAGGTGTCGCCGTGTTGTGAAGATGTTAACAATCATTTGGTCCAAGGTGCTACAAACTTCTCCTTATCATGGAGCCATCTTCGGTTCAGATACTGTACAAGCAATGGTATGTCAACAATTTCAGTGGACAATTCCGTATTTTTTGCTTCAAAATCCACAAAATGTTTGGGTGCGGCAAACGTTTGCTCATGACTTCATGAACTGCGTATGGCAATCATCATCCTCTATGTGCATATTGTATTGAGCGAGCAAATTCTTTCGATGTGCCAAACGCACAGAAGATGACGTGAACTTGGAAAAACATGAGCGGTTGCAGCAGAAGTCCAATTTTGCGTCAGACACAACGACCGGTGGGATCTTGCCATTATATAATTTTCCAAGCTCAATTAGTGCCCAAACGTAATCTCCAATCTACTCACCACTAAAAATGTATAATAGAAACTGTAAAGGATGAACGGAGCGCAGTCCGCCCGATCACATGCAGTAATGGCATCGAAATTTATTTGTTTTGTACGTGAGGTCCAACAGTTTGACTGAATTGATCCGTTCTGACAAGATAAATTGATTCCAGACGCGCAAAACAGAACCTCTCCATAATACCACTGCTGTTGCACTGATCAGCATGCTCGAACTAGACCCGTTGAAGTACATCTAAGAGCGCTTGAATTGGCATGAGCCAGTCATATTTTCCTGAAGGCACTTGGCCTTAGCGTTATAAACAGTTCTCACTGCAGCCATATAGGTACTGTCCTCTTGGCGTAAACACGTCAAAACCTGACGGGCGGGGACTCCAGTAGATAAGAAATTGTGAACATTTGACTGCGACGGCTTTGTCAATATCCGACTGCTAAGATGTCCTGCCATGTTGTGCTGACGGATTGTTGTTATGATGTTCATAGCATACCTCCATTCTTCAAAGTCCCTGCTTTTTATTGCCAACTAGCTTCTACGGAAAGCCAATGCGACGGGTGGAACTGACTGGGCGCTTCTGTGTCGTTAACCGCAGGTACCGTTAACGTACGGTGTTGGATTTCGCGGTCGCAGCCCATTTTAATCTTTTACATTTATTATCCGATCGCTGGCAGCTCATTTTAATCTTTCACATTCATTATCCGATCGCTGGATAATATCCTCGTAGCCGCTTGCCAAACCATGATATTGGATGTGTGCTACGAGATCTTCGTGCTCGGAGAATGCGATGTCAGGATTGATAGCAAATTGATGGTCGATTGAGTTTTGTTCCTCCAGTTTTGACCCATTGCGGAGGTTATTCGAGGAGAAAGTGATTGTATATAAATCGAAGTAATGAAGTTAAGTGTAGGAGAACGAACGTCAGTGCGCGTACCGAGGTACGGTGGTGCAATATCGGCCACGACGGTGTTATGGTGTGAGACGGGTGTGGGGTGTGGGGTGTATTTATTAAAAAAGTTGGGTGTATATAACAATACTCTTTATAAAAGGCGTACATTTTGGTACTTTTGTGGGGATGCATTTTCACAATGCCCTTGTTAAATACACTCCAATTATTTATTAATACACCTTATACACCACGCCCGTACCAAATCACATACGGTTTGTACGACAAGTATAGCGCCAGCATACCTCTGTACGACCCCTATCGCACAGCGATCTACATCTGTCGGGAAAATGTTAAGTTGTTTGACAAGCAGACTTTTTAAGCACGCAATGAACGACTAAAGTCCTTTGCCTTCGTAAACGACATGACGGGCGACCACGACGCACTTGACACGACATGTAGAATACAATTGAGTTGTTATTCGTATCGTCCATAATGGGCAACAGCCAGGTATCAGTCGATAAAGGTACAGAAAATGAATTAAAACAAGGGTTCATGTTTCACCGGACGTAATCCGATACATCCGTCGCAGCAAAAATGATATCGGAAAAAGAAATTGTACAAAACATCTATGCGTATTTTTGATTGAGCGTACCCTAAATCTGCGTTAGGAACAGGTCATTGCCGTTCAAAGAACGATTGGTTGGTAAAATGTTACCATTTATACGTCTGATGCAGACTGTTGTGCGATAGTGGTCGTACAGAGGTATGCTGACGCGATATTTCTTGTACAAACCGTATTGTGGTTTGATATGGGTGTGGTGTATGGAGTGTATTTAGTAAAACAATGGGGTTTATTTTACAATAACCTAAATACAGGTCGGTAACATTGCGCGTTACCTAATTACAAAGTGGATAAGACATTAACTAATGTAAGCGTATTTAATTCCGGCGTTTCGGCTGTGATTAAACACAAAAACTGACATAACTAACAGCTTGCTCGCATATAAAAATGGCGAGCGCTTTGATAGAACATAATGGACAAGAATGCTATATGTATAAATTTGTCGGCCAAGATTCCTGTAAGAATTCCATAATCAACGCAAGTGACTCGGGTGAGAGTATCATAGACACGATAATGGTGCGTTTAGAATGCTTCGGGGTGATCTAAAGCTTTCTTCATCTCATACTAGATGTCGATCGGTTTAACATAGCATGTACGATGGGTTCCTCCCTGTTGCCTTGGGCAAGCCCCGAAAGTTTTATCACACTATCGCCAATTTGATCCCCGTACAATTAGTCCAAGGTCGCTGCTATAAATTTGTAAACCTAAAGTTTTAATGGTACCACTCAGGCTCCCCGGTACAACTATGCTCAGCTTCTCGTACAAGCATTAACTTCCGACATTGACAAGTCGCGGGTGGGGTGGACTGGTTTACCTCCACAATATCCAGTAAATAATTGCAATCTGGGGATGTGTAGGCTTCGCCGAAGAAGGCAGATGCAGGTTGTTCAATTACTAACTGTACCTATTGTATCTAAAAAAGTACGGTGAGGTTGAAGATGAGATAATAACTGTTTATCGAGCGTGGTACGACAGTATAGTAATATATCTCGATCGTGTACGATATTTGCCGTAAGACAAGGCTGTTGGATGTTTTCGATTTCGATTCGATTGTGACTTACAGTTGCATTTGCACGACAAAGAGACGTAAGATGCAAGTCTCGAATGTATAAAGCGATGAAATAGATCATCGTTGCTATCGTATTATCCCGGCATCGGTTTGAAAGCATTTCCTGGCATGATGACGTAAATTATAGCATAAGCTGTCGTAGACTTCACTTGAAATTCGGACTTGCACGTCTTACGAAGCTATATTGTGAATGAACAGAAGAATGTTATTATTCAATTTTGTGCAATAAGGGGTGAGCGTACCGGTTTAGGAAAGACGTGTGAAACGCTTAGCACAGTCGAATAAACGGTTTTGTCAAAATTTGATTTTAAATATTCAATCGCTTATATCTTGCTTTAAAACCAGTATGAGATGGAGAAATTGCAAAAAGTAGTTGTGAATATATATATTTCCTGAATCAATAATTAATATAGACGACGCCTATCTGCCTACCGCCAACCGCGCGCTTCTGTCAAAAATTGTATGACTTGGTGGTTAATAACCGATACCAACCGATAACAATTGTTGAAGTATTTTGCACACTTGTCGTATATACACAAATAAAATCTGCTAAAATAAGCATTTTGATCAATATAATTGAAATTCATCGCCAATTAACTATATAGGACCCACCCCCACTTCCATCAGCCACAATGTGACTGGTAGAAAGCGGTAACCCACCCGTTCTAGTAAGTATTTTAATCGTGTAATACATAGCTTGATGAGACTTGTTTATATCTACGTTTGCATTACATGGATCCACATAAGCCCATGCGGGTGCGACTGAGACTACTAGAAAAACGCTGCACGGCTCTGCTAATCTGTGGAGATACATCGCTTGGTTGAGATGCAGGTATGATGACGGCGGTGACGTGCATATGGTCCTTTGTGAAACATATTGATCGAGTTGATGCGACGATTGTGATGCTGATACTCCAATATACATCACGATAGAGTAAAAGGAACGCAAGGCTTAAGTAAAGCGGTTCTGTTGCAGCCATGGATGTCTTCATAGTGGCAGCTGAACCGTCGGTTCAATATATGCGTGCACCTTAGAACAATATCTTCTGATTTGTTAAATCTTTATCACATTGACGAGAGTGAGACGATTTTTGCACAGCACATTATAGCTATGTTGTTAAAATCTAAATCATCCATGGCTCAAACCATAAGCCTGATGGTATAACGATCGTAAAGACCTAGAGTTCATTCCCAATCTAGAGTACAGTGGTCATCATAACAGCTGATACAGCTTTTAACCAAGCTTAATAAATTCTAAAAGAGGAATGCGCAATTTTATCTAATTGGTTGGCAAGAGAGGCTGGCTGCTATGTCTCCCTTTGTACGGATCGTATTTGAATTTTATGTTTGTTAAAATGCGCAGCCATATACGCCTTTCTATCTGAAGATTTCTTGTACCTGTTTGCCAGCTATTCCAAGATGTATGAAGGCATTGCTTATTTTCATTACATTTACGAGCGCACTAGGCGCTCATTTTGATGGATTTTCTGTCTTTCGTATAAGTTTCTCCATGCTGCTCGAAAATTCCGAGAACGTCGTCAAAAATCGCGATTGGGAGTATAAACTACCACAGGAAGTGAGTAATGCGCGATCGAACACGATAAATTGTTCATGAATATCTTGTTGCGGTAATCCAGCAAGTTATCCGTGTATAAGCACCAAGAACCGCGCGAGTACACCAGTGGATGAGGTGGCATTTAGAAAACAAGTCGACTGTGTTGAGGGGTACGTCTGAACAGCTCGACTACCGAATTTGCGGGCTTCGTGAGTTGCGCAAAAATATTGACCACGATCCAGCCTTGCATCGCCGCGTGGTGAATACTGTGGATTTACATTTCAGCGGACGGGCAATTGACCGGGGGGAGCTATCCTGTACACAGTTGTTGTGCGAGCATGTGCAACTTTAACTCCTGCACAAACTTGCCTACGTTCTTCAGGAGATTTCCAATGATCGTGGAAAGTTCTTTTATCTAAATTACAAACTGTGGACATAGTCTGTGACCACAAAGATTATTGGGATTCTTGAGCGTAACAACTCCAAGGTCTGAAAAACCTGAAGCGTATCATATTTACGACTATTTACCATGTTAAGCGGAGGGTGCATGTGCATTCTTCGTTGCAGCTCGATCTCGTATCTATCGCCTAAAAAAATAGGTCTGCACACAAAAATGGACCGATTTACTTGAGCAACGGATTACTCCTGCGTAAACAAACCAGGCATTCTACTGTTATATATGCCTTTTCTGTTTGTGCTTAAGCGAGAACGTAAATATTATCGGTCGGCTTCTGATATCTTGGTATGTGCATACATCTTCAGCACCTTATCCTAAAGAGCGTCACTACGCTTGCTTCATTTCCTTTTCTGATTCAATATCAACCATCATCAGTGATATTTTAGAAGGCGTAACGTCGACACGTGTTTACCATTAGTATAATAATTAGGGACTAATTAGGAAGACACCCCCTACTTACAACGTGAAAGCCCCTTAAAATGTAATACTTATCTTTAAATGCCGGTGCCTTAAATCGAATGCGTGACTTTTCACTCCTTATGATCATTGCGGTACCCCGTGGAAGCCGCAGATCCAGCGCCGACGAGTCCGGTCTACATAATAGTGGTCGTCGCTCTAGCACTTTTTATTGAGCTCTACTTTAATCAAGGAGGGCTAGGTAGAGATGTCGATAATGTCGTCGCAATTTTGACTGCTGTACCGACAATTTCTGAAACTCTAGGTCTTAGTACTACAATTGATAGAAGAACCTTACTGATTCATATAAAAAAGGGAAAATAGAAGCGCCCCAGTTAATTGGAAAATACGAAAAATGCCCATGTGTTGATATACTCAAGTTAGCATGGTACACATACAAATTCATGTCTTTAGTCATTTCTCAAATCCCATTGTACGGCCGCCCTGTAGGGGGTACCGAGGAGGGGGTTCCGCCGCGGGCGTGCTGCTCTCGCATCCACAAATTGCGGGCGCAGATGGCAAAAAGAAGACGTAAATGCGTCTTCATCTCGTCGTCCGCGGCCGGAAACATAGACAGTCAGTGCTGATGTTGTTGTTAAATGATGGCATTGTTTTTGTTATCATTTTGTTATTGCTGTTATTGTTTTCGAGATTATTATAAAATTATTGTAATTGCTGTTAGTGTTGTATCAGTTGTTGCTGTTTTGTTGCTAGTGTCATTGTTGCTGCTACCGCTGTTGCTGTAGTCGTTATTGTTGTTATTGTAAGTTATTTATGTTGTTCCTGTTGATTTTGTCTTAAGCTCCTGGTGGTGTTGGTGTTGTTGTTGTAGCTACTGCTGTTGTTGTTTTAGTTGTGGGATAGAATTTTGCTTTTTGCTAACTAGCTCTAGTTTCTTTAGCATTTCTAATCATTTCAATAGACTATGAATGGATTCATTCTATCTGTTTTACTCTTATTCTATTAATTCGAAATCTTTCAGCCTTATTCTACTGCAGACGTATTGCATGCAGGAAAAAGTGCGATGATGCCTCAAGCATAGTCTTTCGATGTTTTTTCATATTATTGTACGAAAACGTTGTTTTATCGGTTTCGTCCGGACATTTACGATTGACATTGTACATATGTGAATCTGAAAAGTCATTTACATTGGATTAGATAAGATGATGTCGTCTTAATTTGCCGCGTGCACAAAGCTGTGTCCAATATGAAGGTGCGATACAAAGCTATATGAAACCGGTACCAGTGTTGTCGGAGACATTTAAGTGCTATTGCAAAAATTCACCGATTCTGTTAATGACTTTAAAATCCAAGAACCGCACGCTGGACGTGGAGATTTCAGGAGTTAATGAACACATACAAGACATTTGATTTGGTCAAGTGTTAACTCACTCCATTTCATAGTTTAAAGAAACATATACACTTTGCAATGATACGTACAATACGGACTTCAGCAAGATTTTTTATTATTTGTCGCACCGTATCCATCAGCACTCTGCATGTGGCCTTCTTATCTTAATATGTGTTGCCACACCATGTGCTGCTTTGTTACGATGTGCTACAGAACTACTATACGAATCCTTATAAAGTAAATTGATAGTAATTAATGATGCTTCTCAATGTTAAAGGGCCTACACAACCGCTATATTCGACCTAACTTTTGTCTACGGCACCAAATTTGCAGCCCTTTTCCCTTTGCAGATATGTATCAATATAATATAGCATTGACACGCGAGCATACCATAAGCCCAATCTTTCGCGGTGACTTTTTGCGTGACCGTAATCAAAATCATCCGTGGCATTAGGCCAGACGTATCAGCATATTGCGTGTGAAAGATAATAAATGTTTAGGTCCTTCATCGAAGCACAATGTCGTTATATGTGTACTACATTATCTTGAGTACACTAGGACGTGGGGCGACTTATATTTTCCCTTGAATTTATGTTGAAGGCCGATTTTTGCTGTTTACGGCGTTCGCGGGTAGGATCATCTCTGTTTCTTTTTTACATTTTTCTGTAGAAAAATTCAACAACATTAACGAACATCTTGATACACACATTCCGCCAGCAGTCTTATCGATAACATACAAAAAACAACCCATTTTCTAGTTGCTGTTAACCACTATAAATGGAATGTGAATATGCAGAATTTGATCAGTTCATTGGACTGTATTACTTAAATCAAAGGGCGATTCTTAGATCCTGCTCTCCTATCTCAAAATAGGCTAGGTAAGCGAATAGATACGCTTACAAAATATGCATCGTCAAGTGAAAGGAAATCCTGTTTACTTTTGTTAAAACTCTCATATCACCATTTCCCTCAAAGTTACATGAGTCTTACAAGTTACGCTACATGTGTTTTTTACTTCGTTATCAGATGAGTTTATAGGACTGACTAGCAGAGTTCCAAATCGGCTCTTACCGCACCCACCCATAGGCTAAAAACCTTGCGCGGGGGGTTGGATCTGCCCACCCACGCCCACCCATTCCTTAATTTAGATTCAGCGCATCACCCACGCTCACCCAAATTGTTTGGCTAAGTTGTTCACCAGATTTATATTTTACAAATAAGCCTCTTACGCCATAATAAATAAAGTCATTGTAGATTATAGTGGTTGATAAAATTTAGGCTTGTGACGTCGCGCCCACCCACGCCCACCCACGAATTGTCCGTCGCACCCATGACCATAAAAAACCATGGGCGTGGGTGTTGGCGCCCAATTTGAAAGTCTGATGACTAGTGATAGCAATTTACGTGAGCGGATCGTCATACGAATGTACAAGCATAAATCTCATAATGTCTTTTGGATACTCTAATATCTTTACACTAACTAAGATTTTGGTCATAAAAGGTATTTGAGCGGCACTTCACCTTCTACGAGAAATAATGCTCCAACGATTTTTATTAAGCATCTATAAAACATTATTAGGTACACGTTTATCCTCCTTTTGTTATTGCGAAACTGATTTCCACCTCCAAAACCCACAAAAATAACATCTCAAGAGGATGTCGACACCACCACCTCTTCGTGCTCGCACTCGCCGTGAGCGCCCGTAAAGTGTACAAGTAGGAAATTAAAGATATATGATAAATGACTTCTGTATTGAAACGCGGGCGAGCGCATTTCGGCCCCCCGATGGGGGCCTCGTCAGTGGAATTATCAACCGAGAAGTGAGCTCTGCACTATCCTGCGCTAAATCCTACAAAAAAACCGTTCGAATTTAGTGTGGGTTTTTTGTAGGATTTAGCGCAGGATAGAACAATACACAACAACTACCACTACTGGAAGCTGGGGCGTTGACCAGGAAAGGATTGTCCGCTAATGACAGCTTCATCTCCAACTGTACAAGCTCTATATTCAGACGTTTTGCCATGACATTAGCAACATCGTTACAACAAACGTGTGTCGAATGACATTAATTAACAGCGCTACGACTAGGAGACTGCATACACATGCCGATCGGTACAAGTAAATTGCGATGAGTTTAAACACATTTAAAGATTCGCCAAAGCATGTGCAGCTAAACGTAAGCTTGCGTAAACGCACCATAGCTGTGTGTATCGACCCGCACTGGTCTTACCTTCCGAATTCCGTTCCAGATCAGAGCTAAGTTCTTCAAAAAGCCAGGTAAACAGGCTAAGGCTGACGCAGAAATTCTCGACAAATAGGTTACCGTGTACATCGTGACGACTTGTTCCCAGAAAAGCGAGTGTGTGCCACGCGTGGCTTGCGGGTATCGAGATTGTATGTAGAAGGAGGGGGAGTGTCTCTCACAATGGTTGCAATAATCGGGTTTGTAGAAGTGCCTGGTCTTTATCGCTCAGTTTATTTAAGTACCTAGGGATGCAAATTGAATCAAAATTTAATCAGAGGTTCAATACGATGTTTTAACCAGCGGTTTAACAAATGTTTCAATTATCTTTATTGCGAGCCCGAAGAGTGAAGCTATTAGTGACTGTGCGCAAGGTGAATACCGAACGTTTTAAATCGTACTTATCTGTGTATATGTCTGTAAATAGCGCGGTTAGGTGTACCTTACACGTAATAAGTGCGATCTAGCCTGTCCCCTTCTCATAGGTATATGGGCATATCTGAAGTCACTCTTTGGCTAGGTCACTATTGGGGCACAAGCTTGTTAATGGCTTAAATCGATTAGAGGAGAATATGATCACATAAGTATATGCTGGACGCTCATAAGGGCGATCGCGCTGCCTGAGTATACTGTACTGGGTTAATACAGACATTTTCAGCATCATACACATTCTATATTGACCAGGGCTGAAAACCCCCCGATTATTTCTGGCGAGGTAATCGGGTTTTTGGTTAATACATTAAAACCCGATTTTTGGGCGAAAAAAACATGGTCTAATTTGGCTCGATGAACGGGTGCCTACTGGGAAGAGTACTGCCGGAATCATCGTCACCGTCGGGTATGTAGTCGTACAAGGTCGGCAAGTTACTCTTGATGAACGTCAGCTCGTTCCCTCGTTTTGGGTTGAGGCAGTTCCTCAGCCTGGGTGAATGTCGCCGCAATCACGAACTCGGTATACTGAATGCCAATGGTCTGCGCTCGTGTTTCATCGAATGAGTCGCGGGGCTCGTCGTCTACAGGAAACATAAACAGGACGTCCTCCAGATGTCAGCGTTGCCCCTCGGTAGTCCCACTTCGATAAATCACAAAAGTTGATGTGTACCTTGGTACTTTCGCTTTCTAATGGTGATTAATCAGAGTCTTTTAGTGGATGCATTCGGCACTATTAGCATTTAGTGGAGACGCATCATCCGTAAACCAGCTCCAAATTGCGCTAGGAGTGTCCGGTCCGGTGCCGGACTTCCATTTCAATATCATCATAAACGACCATTCTGAAGTCCAACATGGCGACCTGCGCGTCTCGCTGCTAAAGGTCGAGAACGTCGTCGTTGAAGTTATCGACATGGTCATCAAACTGGCTTGAAGAAAACGACGATGGCGACATAGTAGTAAGTACAGCTAGAGGGTGCTAATCATGATAACATACTGACGATAGAATATGTCTGTTGGCTTTCTTGTAGCTGTAGGGATCGGCGTCCAGCCGGATCGTGCGTGGGTCATACGATTATCGGGAAATTAAACCTAATAAAACCTGATTTTGGAAGATTGCAGGCTGTCGGGTTTTGGTAATAACCATAAAAACCCGATTGTAAAAAACACTTGGTGCCAGCACTGACATTGACTGCTGTTGTATAGTATTTTACATCTTGATTCAGTTCTTCGAAGTGAATTACTAATATCAAGGGGCAATTTCCAGAGCTTGCTTCCCTATCTCAAATAGACTCTAATTACTGCGGTGCATGCGCGGCTAAACGATCTACATAAAGTCACATCCAGGTGAGATGATACGTTCAAATGCTGAGCTGATTTGTGGCTGTAGTGTAGCATGCGATGTCTAATGTATTAGATCCATCCGATATTTTTATTGCATCGGATGACCTCTTACATGTCTAGTCCGCCCAGAGACGACGTGAATCGTGTTGTATATTGCCTATTGCGATCTTGTACCCCGCTCTACACAGCGGCACGGTCCGGTAAGCATGATCATTAAGTGGCTCTTTTGCTTCAGAAAGGCCACACTGCACCTTGATCACTTACATCAAAGCGTACTTGTCATAATGCTGGGTTTTGAATAGCCACTGTGGTTTAACTACGATCATCGAGCGTCTAATAAACAATTTGGTTTAGGATTGTCGTAAGTCATTGATTGATGGTTCATATGACAACCGTTAGTTGCTTGAGGCGTGAGTACTCATCAAAACTTGCACCAAAACTTGAGTATCACTCCCATATAATAAATTGTCATGAAAAATGGACGCCGCGTTAACACACACATGAAGAAGACACGACCCCGTGACGATTTTTCCATTCAATTTTTAATACTTTCGTCCATTCATGGTTTTCCCTATTCTCACAGCGGTCATGTAGCGGAGTGACACAGCTCCTTAAGTCAGAGGAAGACTTAGTGCTCAAAGAGCGATATTAGTTCTAAAGAACTAGACTCCATGAGTCAACAAGCGTAAAGCTTAAGGTCCCTGTTCCAGGGGACCGAACGATTCAGTGAATCTACAGCACTTAGTGCTCAAGAGTAGCTACCTCAGGGAGATGTTGCTAACTCTTACGATCAACGATCAGAGACGCCTCGCAAGGCACGTGTCTTAGACAAGATCAAAAGGGGAACTGAACGTTAGTTACGTTTAACTCTATAGAATATCTTAATCCTAATATTACCTAATCTAGGCACTCATGTCCTAAATTATTATCTTCTTAAAGATCTTTCCTATCTTGTGGCTGACACCCCTCAGCCCCTATAAACCGATAAGATATTCTATATCTCTTTCAGTTGGATACCATCCCGTGTGTCTAAGACACAGGGTACCGAGTACCCTACAATGTGCAACCCCTTTACAGGTCAGCCAAGTGCATCGGTATTCTTGCAACCTGAGTCTTGAGCAAACTCTTACGTGTGCAAAACAATCGAAGTGGTGGACTAGCGCTATGTTGACATACTTTGCTTTTCCGACTTCAATATTTGCGTAGAATAAGTCTGCGAACGTGGGCAGTGACAAAGGAGAGATTCACGAAACCCTCGTGGCCGTTGATTACTGCCGAAGCTGCTGTGTCTGGTCTGTATTGACATCAACACTCTCGCAATTATACAATTGATTTAGCGCCACCGCGGTGAAACAATCGTGGGGTTGACTTACTAGGCACAGCCGCTGACATACATTTTACAGATAAGTGTGTGCTCAAAGTAGCGACGAACCATCCTCTCTGCATTATTAGAGCAGGCAATGTATATGAAAACCCACACCTCTCTTCGTTCTAACCACGATCGCGATCAGTGCAAATCGCGTCAACTCCAAGCGCGATACTGCGAACGAGATGAGGGGACGGCGAGTTGCTCGTAAATGCATTTGCTTTGCTCACTGAAGCTGCGACGACGACTAGACGATAGCTTTCGGTGCGTTGGTTGGTAAACAGGCCGTTCCATTTCGATCGACGACAGCCGTCGTGACCAACATTTCGATGCTACGAAGACCGAAGGCTCGTGGGTACTTCGTTAACTTTATGAAAGATTCCTCACATCTTTGCACTGCATTTCAAGCGACATGTCCACCAGCGCGTGGTTCACGCGTGATGCCGAGAACGAACTGCTTCGCCTCTTTTGCACGAATAGAGCGATCTACATGAGGCAGCGTGGTTGTGGCCAAATAAGCAAACGAATACACGAACATTGCAGACACTCACTCTGGACAGGCGACGCGAAACAACGTTTCGATGCAAGAAATCCAGTTCAGCGGGAAAGTCGCAACATACTAGTGTCACAGTGCTTGCCTTATGAGTGCAAGGTACTACTTTTTCGGGAGAGAAGGACCTGATTGTCCTCATAGGCACGCTTTCTCCGGTACCCAATTGTCCACATAGAACATCTTGAGGGGAACTACCGATCGGGAACGTGTGATGTTGGTAAAAATGCGTCCCTCCCTGTTTATTTTGCATGAACTTTCGAGCGCATCAGAAGCTGCGAATTGCAGCACGTTGCTATTCGTGGCACCTTTTGTACCTTCCAGTGAGCCCACAGAGTGCTTATCTAAACTAGTGTACCGCATGATTGCTAGATTATTGGTCTTGGCGTGTACTGGCAGGAACGAATCTTCATCCCCGCGCTTTGTGCATACCGCGTCTTTTTGTGATATTCAGAACACGGAAGAACACGTGCAGCAGTTCGATGTGATTGCGTATTCTATCATCATCTGCAGCCAGGTCCACCCCGTTCGGTGCTGTCTACTGCAATTCCTGTGGCCTTTAGCTCGCAAAAATCGAAGCCGATTTGAGTGGTGGGCTTCTTCGTCCAGCTTTTCGGTGAAGAGACTGGCGCAATGGGTTGCAACAAGCGCACAGTGGTCGGATAAGTCCGTCTCGTGCTGAATGGTGAGCGGCCCAAACGTGCGGTCGATACTGCCACCGAGTGAGTACTTGAGAATCGCGGTCGCAAATGCTTGACCGCGCTTTGTGTCCAAATCATTAGGCCAAAACAACGCGTGTAGGGCTAAACGCGTTGTTTTTTATCCGAGACTTGGTGGAGTTCGTAGTCGATGCGCGCAATATATGACGATCTTTGCCGTGATCATGTTTCGGCTGTGGGTCCTCGCGTACGTACATTCTACCTCTAAATGTTGGCGTGGTTGTTGTAAAAGCAATACTCAACGCACTTCTTCTTAATGTACCAGCAATGTCAATTGTGATACCGCAGGGCATGTGTGTGCTTCATGTAAGGTGTTGTGACAACTTTTGCTGCAAGACACTTTTATTCACACGAATGAATCAAAGCTGTTCGTAGTTCGTATCGACAGTTGGTCTCAAATGCTTGAGGATGTAAAACCAAAAAAGTGACTTTCGTTCGCTTGGTGACTCGATTTGCATGCTTTGTGAAAACAAAGACACGGATTTGCAAACTGAGGGTACACCGCGTATGCGTGGGTCCTTTTCTCACGACGCAATGAACGCGCTTGCAAGTTAAGAAAGTGTTGCATACGTCCCATGAGCTACTCGCTGTAGAAAGCACCCTGACGTCTTGCCTATGAGAGGCTTTTACGCTGCTCCTCGAACGTATACTTTGTCAACTTGTCCGTGCACATTTCAGCAGCCGGACGTCTTTTTTTCGTTGCGACATGCGTGACCCCACGGCAGAAGCGGAGGATTTGATTACGGAGATGTGCTCTCACCAAGAGCGTTATAGCATAACTTGCTACGATATATGAGCCACCTACGAATAGAACACGAAAGAAGAATATGGTTGTTACGCACTCGACGTCCGCGTCGGACCGTCGCCCGGGAAATTGCAGCGAGCGATCTGGTGGTGGGCAGTGCGTGTTGCCTGGCTAGATGGGCACATGCACTACCTCATACACCATGCTTGAAGGACAAATAGTTTTACACATCAAAACTCGGAGCAGATTTGATAGCCCCTGGTTGGCAGCGACCATGTTGTCCGAAAAGTGTCACTTTGTAGCTCACTATCGCTAGCGTGACGATCCGCGCCAACGTAGCTTGCTATTTTACCGATGGCCAAACTCGTGCATTCAATGACAGCTGATTCAAATGGTAGACTTTTTTGCTTACAAGCCATGATTTCGAGACGAACTGCGTGTGCGACGCTGCCACGATATACCCTAAAATTTCAGCAAAAGCAAGTAAATGTAGCACCGATACCACATAAAAGGTCCATAATGCATGCGGATAAAATTCGTGTTGTGTGGCCCGTGTCCACCTTGGACAGTAGAGCCTAGTCATACCAATAGACACTGCAAACGTGAAGTCGAAACGTAGAGGTGGGCACGCGAATTGACTGCCAGCAATGCTTTCTCAAGCTCTGTCTCGGCTGTCGTCCGCACGTCTATGACCATGCGATGTTTTCTCTACTTTACAATTACGCGAGTAAAAAACGTGGCGGAGCCGACTTCTGGCAGGTTGAATTTGCCGTTAACTGGCTCGTTTCTGGTCGTGCTGGTCCTACCTGAATTTTTGTCGGTCGCATCCGGTGATCCGTTTCTCTGCGCGCGTGGCCGACTTCCAGTTAAGTAGCGGGTGGCGCGATGGCAAAGCGTCGTCCAATCACGAGGCTCGAGCTCGCGCCCATCGATTGGCCGACACGTTGTGTGCCGCCCTATCCCTGGTCGCACGCGCCCACCTCCCACTTCCCGACAAGCTCATTTCTGCTTTTTCACCGCACAGACGTCTCGGTCCCTAACGCGAGAACAGAAAAGTAAAACAAGCGAAAAAACCCTTTACCATACAAACTTCAAGTCAACCCGTCACAATGGGTGACAACAAGTTGCGCAAACGTCCTGCTCCGCTGGGCCTCGAGAGCAGCAACAGCAGCACCGCCACCGCCAACAGCAGTGGAGGCAACGGCTCTGCCGCGCCTGTGTTCCTCCAGAAGACGTACGACATGATTGAGAGCTCGCCGCCGGCCGTCGCGTGCTGGAGCGAGGCCGGCACGTCGTTCATCATCAAGTTGCCGCGCGAGTTCGCCAAGACGATGCTCCCGCGCTACTTTAAGCACAACAACTTCAGCAGTTTCGTGCGGCAGCTCAACTTCTACGGGTTCCGGAAGCACAAGAAGGACGAGATCGTCATCTCCACGGAGGAGGACGAGAGCAAGAACTGGTGGGAGTTTTACCACGAGAAGTTCGTGCGGGGCCGACAGGAGCTCATGGCGCAGATCCGACGGAAAACGTACTCGGAACCGGCGTCCCCCGACCATGAAGAGGTCGAGACGCTCAAGCAGTCGGTGCAGAGTCTACAGGGCCAAGTGTCGGAGCTCATGGGGCAACTTTCGGACTTAACGGGACTCGTCAAGAGTCTGCTCCAGGACAAACCCATGGGTGGCCCGCCGCTGTCGGTCTCGACGTCGTCCCAACGCGCTCCCAAGCGCATCAAGATGAACGACCCGTCGGTGTCCAGGATGACGCTCGCGGGGCCTCCTCCGCCCCCTGCCACTGGTCTGCAGGACCCCTATGCGTCGCATTTGGAGCACGTGCAGACGTCACAGCTGCGTCAGCCGCCGCCCAATATGATGCTGGACCCCATGTCCAAGAGCCAGAGCCAACGGACACGAGAGATGTCGCTCATGGAGTGGACCGAGTCGTACGGCATGGACTACCTGCTGAACGACTCGGGACGGCAGTGCCCGCTCTTTGCCGAGGACATGCTTAGCTACGACTGAGTGGGGGAGACTGCGTGTGTGTGTAAAGCCTCTTGTGCTTTTTGCTTGATGTGTGTGGAAAGGAAGCGATGGAAGTACTGGGAGGCTCTATGCGGCGGAGGCGGCGGTGGCAAATGCACGTGACGAGGAGAGAAGACGTAATAAATCGATTTATATATAGCGAAGAGGGTAGGCAAGAACCACCTCACTACTACTACTACTACTGCTGCTGCGGCAAGCAAACGGCTTTGTCGAAAGGAAACGGGAGAGATCCAGGAGGCGTTTTGCAACGACGGGACAAGACGAGCGAGCGAGCAGCTGGCTGGAACCCCTCTTTGGCGAGAGAAGGCACGTACAGTGGGTGTGGTGGTATAGTGGGAACGTGAGGAACTAATCGATAGGCGAAAATTCAGTCTTTTGTGTGAGCAATTGCGTGAGCAGACGTGTTTTTTTGGGGGGAAGTTTGGGGCTTTTTTTCACACAGTATGACGTAGTAAATAGCGCCTGAGCTTGGTCATTGTTGCATGAGAGAGAGGCACTCCTTTCTTACGCTTCTGGACAAGACACGTGGAAGACGACAGCAGTACGAGTCGGTCCATTACTATTGGAACGTGCACATTCCGAGTCGAGCGTGGCATCGAACGACCTCTGAGTCAATAATAGAATCGAGTGAAATGGCGCTCCGTCTCCGGTCGATGGACGGGCGGCTCGTTTGAAGGTTCTCCTGAGGCACTAGGGATAGTCTCCGATGAGCTAAGGAGCTGAGACTTGGTACGTAGCTCCTGCTGCTAAAGGCCGAGCAGATGGGGGTAAAAGTGATACAGATGCCACCCGACCAACGGAAAAGCCAAGGCGACTCTCCTCCTTAAGTTGCAGAATAAATATCGGTATATTTATCGAAGGAACAACCAGTAGCTCCTCCGCACACCTACCGACATTTGTCACATGCTGTTTCATCAAAGACGCTTCTTTGCGTATCCTTGCGGCGCACCCAGTCTACTCACGCTCAATGCCTCCTCTTCTTTATTCTCTTCTTCATGCAGGTATTGTTGACTATGTATCTCTCTATGTACTTACATGTTGATCTATCTATCTATCGATCTCTTCTGGTAGTGGTATTTAAGCGTAACATTGACTGCTACTTCGTTCATAATATACTCAACGTCGATAGGTACACGCTCGTCACGACCGACCGATGTGTGGCACTGCTAAGCTACGATGCTACTGGCTATAGTCTACAAAAGCTCGAAGTCGACGCTTTGTCTACTGAAGAAGTGAACGTGATCGCCAGTGCGGTCATTGAGCGGCCAGAGACATGTCATTCCCAAGTGGCGGTGGCGTATGCGGTCGGGGAAGCACTTTACGTGCAAGTTTTAACCCCTTATAAAGAATCAGTGGACCATGCGGAACCATTGGATGGTGGAGAGTTCAAGTTGCAGGCAGCACCAACGTGCATGTACAGTATCCAGGCCTCCGGGATGAATGGAGACGTGTTTTACGGCGTTATTGTGTGCTGTACGGACTCAATGCTGGCCATTGGGTACATCGAAAAAAAAACCCAGAAGAAAGCCGCCTCGAAGGTTTTGGTGGAATCGGATGCTGTTTGCACACTACTGGATAATGATCAATTTGCTGAATTCTTCCCCGAGTTTGCGACGTTTACACACACGATTGTGGCTGTGGATATCCTCACGTCTCCAGAGACAGATCAAGGATGGATTGTTTTCGGTTGTGCTGACGGGTAAGATCAGTGTTACCGTAATCAGTGCTAACGTATGCTTGAAAGACTTAGTGTTGTTTGTTGTGAGGGAGCAGACTGGTCCGCGTGTATCATGGACAGAATCTCGGACAGTGCCTCTGTGGCCCCTTCAAGGTCAAAGACATTCAGCTGAATGGTCCTGTGACTTCTGTTGCCCTTTTTCTGAAACGATCGGCTATGGACGAAACAACTAGCTCAACCTGGCACTGCAATCTACTAGTCACGTGCGCGATTGGCCAAGCGCTGGTCTATGAAGACTTGTTTGGTGCTTTCGATCACATTGGAAATGGCGAGGTTCTGATGGACTCGGATGCATTCGACTCGATCTTTGCAGGTATTACCGCCGACATTGACCTGGTAAGAAGGCTTCATATTCGCACACCTGGACTTGTAAATATGCTTACCTGCATGTGTGTATGCGATAGGATGGAGAAGTTGAATTTCTATTGGGAACAGACAGTCAAGTTATGTTGGCATACAAGGAAAAAAGTGACGATGACAACAGCAGTTGCAGGGCCATGAAGAGCTCGGTCGAGCTCAGTGTCGATGAAACATTACCTGCAAACGAAGATGCGCCGTCTCTGTCGCCTAAAAGCTCACAGAATATATGGGATGATCTGGAGATGATTCCGGTGGCAGATACCTTTGTTGCTTCATCGCCAGAGCCTGTGCTGGTGCAAAGAAAGTGGCAACGATTGTCTCGAAATCATTGGGACATGGAGACGTTTGGCGCAATCTACAGTTTGTTGTGGCGAGATGTCAATCACGATGGCGTCCCCGAACTGCTGGTCGCGAGCTCGACTGGGATTTACGTGTACGAAGCTGACCCAGAATTTGTCATCAAAAAGCTCGAGTGTGTCTTGTCAGCATTGCAAGGATCCCCTGTCATACAAATAAGTAGTCACAAATGACAAAAATTATCATCTTTTTCCCTATAATCAAATCAATCTCGCACGCCAACTGTATACAATACGGATTGTCAAAGCGATGCCTGATTGGCCAATAAGTAGCAAAATCTATCACGTCACATAGCTCCCTTATCGCTTATTGATCAGCAATATGCACGCCATGCATTCGCTCTACTCCGTACAACGGCGACACTTACGCGCTCGACACGCTGTACGCCTTCTATCTATCGGAATGATACCAGGTGGATATGCTGGCAACTCTTTTCTTACTTCTTCAAGCGTGGAGTCAACAGCAGACGCGACGCCGGGACTCTTTCTATTGCCAAATTTGCACATTCCGTCGGACTTTTCGAAAATCACACGAAACGTCAAATTGCATTGCCAACAGCTACGCCAGGAGGTGCGATAGCACCATTATTGGATTACTATATAGTGAATATTACACAATTCCTGATTTTCATTTCTAGTAATAGTACTCTACAACTCTAATATTGCAACGTTATTTTCTGCAATTTGTGTCGACTGCTAGTGCAGTTATTAGGGTCTTCCCCAGGACTGCAGACGCTGCGCACGTTGGATGATATTTCGAATGTCATTTGCTCAGTCGTTGATGCGTCCGAGCTTTGTCGCAATGTCCATCCCGACGAGTAGGCGATAAAATCTCGATGTTTTTATGTATTCGATGACAAGTGGGGAGGAAGTAGAACCTCTAACATTTATTTTTGACGGTACAGGAACTTCCGACGGGCAGCGAGTGAGTGTTATACTGATCTCTCCGACTTTATTCAGACCTTGAATACAGATGTGGAGTTATTTCAGTCGTTGAAGACAGTGATGGAAGACAAAATTGCCATGAAAAGCTTTACACCAGAGCAAAAGAGGATGGGAACGTTGTTGCGGAATGAATTCGAGCGTGATGGCATCCACTTGCCTCATGCTGATCGACAGCGGGTGATTTCACTGCAAAGGGATATCACCCAACTGAGTATGCAGTTCCAGTCTACCATGTACAACGCAAGGGAGTATGTGGAAGTGCCAGCTAAATACATGCGCGGTATGCCGCATAAGCAT
>JH598099.1:0-11274 GCA_000173235.2 Hyaloperonospora arabidopsidis Emoy2
TTGGGGTGTGGTAGTCATTTAGCGAGATAATCCGGGACAAAAATGGGGTGATTATGACTAAGGGTCGGATATGGACGAATACGCGTCATCCGCTACTACATTCCGGTAGGTTTAAAATTAGGTGTTTTGCCAGAATTAGAATCTCCCTACTACTTTTTGGCAGAAGACAGCCATTTAGGTCTTAAATCACCACGTTGGCAAAAGTTTCTTGTCGGATTTGATCGTTCCGAGTGACAAAATAAGCAGCAACTTTGCAAAAGGCTGAAGAAAAAGGATACATCAATGGAGTAGACAGACCTTAGCAGATATGGAAAAAAGAGCTGCCAAGGCAAGCAATAAAGTATCACAGCAACTTTAAAGTAAATTGAGTCAATAAAAAGCCGCATTTTCAGCTGCTCCATAATAAACACCCTTTGCAGCCTGACAAGCAGGGTGATAATGTTGTCATGAATGCAGAGTCGAGGAGAAGGTGGTGAAGTTACAAGTTGATTGGAGCGTACATTCAAACGGACTTTGGACGATATACCGATGAACAAGTAGCCGTGTGTGGTAAGCTAGACTGACCTGCAGGATTTAAGGACTAACAGCTCTATTCAGCATAATAATTGCGGGGCTACTCTGCTCAGCCGTCGGGGGGGCACACATTCTAGCATAAAACAGATCCTGGAGCTGTGCTGTAGCAAGACAAAGTTGCAAGATCTGGCTGTACAGGTGGAATAATCGCCGAACCTACACAAGCATGAGACACGGAAGCACTTCCGCAGGAAGCTCGTCAGGAGTATTTATTTTGGATGTGACAGCCACATTGCTACAGCTTTAACTCGCACAATTGACAAACAGGAACTTGACGAGGTTAAGACAAGCCGATTGCTGAGCTGTGATCTCACACCAACGCCTGGATAGGATGTGAGCTGCGGGTCCACGAGATAGCCAAAGCAGGAGAAAGAGTGAGTTTGACTGCAGTCACGCTTGACACGAGCGCGGACGAATCGCCACTTCGACAGCAGACTGGCAAAAATTATGGGAGATCAAAATGTGCGATGATGATCAGTAGTGGTGCAAGTATCGACATCACGGATGCACGTCGCCAATTGCTGCAAGCCAGGGGAACATTGATAACGTGACGCAGAACAACTGGCTAGACTACGACCATGACGAAGCTCACACCATTGCAAAGCAAGCGAGCAGGATTCTGCCACGGCTATGGCCTGCTATCGCAGTGGAGGTGACGAAAAATATGCGACAAGATTGAATCTGTCGGTGTTCGAGCTAACTTTATTTCTACCTTGTGTTTCCTGTACCGCCCTTTGCAGGACATTATTGTGTTGTGTGTAATCTGCACAACGGTGCCTAAATGACACGTCGAAATGGCTCACGCTTCACCAAATAGTAACGACATGAGACGTACAGTTCCATATACTGTCGTCGACTTGATCTCGATGTCGTCATGACCTGATCACAGAAAGTAGTCGGGCGTCCGGCGCGATACGTGAGGCTCTCCACGCCGAGGAGCCGGGTCGAACTGTAAGCTGTAGGCATCACAAGATAAACACGGTACTGTCAGCATCAAGTAAAGCTCCAAGCTCTCGAGCGTAAACAATAATTAGCCAGCCACGTACAATGTGTACTGCATCTGTTCATCCACCTCCATGATGGCAGCCTCATTGCCGCAGCGGTAGCAGTAGTTGGGCGCACTAAAGATCGTCACGACGTTGCACTTGTGTGACCAGTTGTAGCCTTCCATGACCAATTGATGCGCTCTCGCAATGAGCGTTAGACCATTTGCATGGTTAAATTGGTCGGAAATGTCCTGACCAAAAGTATACCCCGCCCCTCGAGGCGAGATGCCCCACCCCGATCGATCGTCCGGGTCCGACCACAGCAAGTCACACATTGCACCTTCATGCGGCACTTCCTGCAATCGGTCAAAGCCGCGGATATAGTCGAGCGTATCAATGGACGGCGACAGGCCACCATGGAGACAAAAGATCTGGTTCTCGACCACGGCCGTGAGCGGGAGGTAGTCAAAGACGTCTGTAAAGTAGCGCCAGACATTTGGGCTGCCATATTTGCGCAGACACTCGTCGTAAAAGCCGTAGACTTGCGTAATCTGCCGGCTCTCGTGGTTGCCCCGGAGAATGAAAATGCGGTCCTTGTACCGCACTTTCAGACACACGAGCAGCGTCACGGTCTCCACGGAATAGTAGCCTCGATCGACATAGTCCCCCATAAATAGATAGTTCGTGTCCGGCGCGTGGCCGCCAATACGGAAGAGCTCCATGAGGTCGTGGAATTGGCCGTGCACGTCGCCACAGACGGTCACGGGACAGCGCACGGGCTGCACGTTCGACTCCTGCACGAGCACTTCCTTGGCCTTCGCACACAGCTGCATCACCTCGTTCTCAGTCAGTGGGTTACAGCCCAGCAGCTTGTCGCACCAGGCGTCCAGCGTGTCAATCGACAACTCGAACGGCGTCGAGCTCATGGCGACAATGGCGACCAAGAGCTCCTAAAAATCCTTCCCCTGGGTCAGGCAAAAAAAATACAACAACTTGGTGTGGCACGAGCGTGGTAGAGACCTTTGCTTTTCATTGGCGAGGATGGCACAACAGCTTCAACGTGGGAGGTCTAAAACGTGGTTATAAACGAGATGAAGCTACGACTCTACGCGATGGGCGTCTGTTTCTCGAGCGATAGCAGAGCGTTCTCTATTCTCCGCGTAATGGCCGAGTAGAGCGCTTTTTCACGCTCTTGCGTTTCCCATGGATCGGCGCCTTCCACGCGGTCGTTCTCGAACTGCGCAAACAGGTCGTCAAATGACAGCGGCTCGCCCACGATGATGCCCAATTCAAGATTCGTCCGAGGGAAGACACGGATGAGGCAGTTGTTCTCGTCTTGCGGCATGAGCTGCTCCATGTTGTAATGATACACCGGCACGACAATCGGCCGCTTCGTTGCACGCGCGATGAGCTTGCTCACGCCCCACTTCAGACGCCCGATCTCCTCTCGACGCGGACTTGGTCGACCACCGAGCGCTATCAAGGGTTACCAGATGTTGCAAGATACTTAGTAACCATGTCGACCACTCTCAACGCCATGACGATCGACTCACCTTCGTGCTGTACGATCTTTCCTTCAGGAAAAATGTGGACCCACGCCCCCTTCTCCACCTTGTCAAAGATCGCGTGGACCATCTATTCACACCGTCAAGAGGGCAAGATGTTAAGTGCCACGTGCACAATTGGCTGTTCCAGCCACAAAGCCAAACTACAAACAAGCGCACCTCGTGATCAATCCCAGCGCCGCGTTTCACGGGCAGGGTCTTGGCACCAAAGAACACGGCTGATACCAATTTACCCTTCTCATAACAGTACTCCTGACTACAGCAGCAACAGCGACAGCGACAACAAGCATAAAACAACAAATACCACCAAGACCGTCAACTCCAGCGCCTCCACGAGCTTCAGCATCCCATCTCTTCTCCTCTCACCTCGCCAAGCTCCAGCGTCCTGTCCATGGCCACGCGTACCTCCACGGCATCATACTGCACCCAACACATAACTCAGCTCTTTACTTTCCTGTCTACCTTCTCAATAAAGCAGAAAAGCAGCTCCGTACTTGGCAAACACAGCTGGATCGTCCACTGTGGCCGAGTGATTCGACACAGTAATCAGAGCGGTCCCCTTCGGCCGCTTTTCAAGCTGCTCAACCAGATGCGACACGCCCTCCACCTTCGTCCGGTTCAACAGCTGCAGACAAACCTTCGAGATGAGCGTCGCAGCGCCAAAGAGCGGGACACGCGCGACGTTGTGTAGCCACTCGGGGAAGATCTCGGCTCGTCGGCCACCGTCATACTTGCCGTCTCCCAGATCCGCTACTGGCGCGTCTATATACAGCGCTATGGATCCCATGGTGAAGGAGACAGCACCGACTTTCGACAACGTGCCTAGGGACAATAAGCGCACGGGGCGGGAGCTCCTCGTCGCCCGTCGCAACATTTGTCGAGTGGTGGGATTGGGTTTTGTGGATGTTTTGTTATGGTAATGAAAGTATATGATTGGTCGAAATCGAGAGATAGGTATATGTTGGATTAAAGCGTTTTGACTTGCGAAGGAGATTATAGTTTTTTAAGCGTTTTAAATGTAGGGTTGTAGGAGCTGACTGGTAGCTTGCGGTACGGAACTGAAGTTGCGGTAAGAGCTGACTTTATCATATCGTGGACGGGCCTATGTTGATAACGATACAGTTCATTTGCCGGATCTCGTTCCCGCAAATGTCAGAAAATAGTACCAAGTTTTACGGTCTGGCACGTACAAAGCGAAATGCAAACCAGACAATGTCAGACATTGCGGTACACCATCGGTGGACAACAAGTACGACTGTTACCTGGGCTCGCGGTTTGCATTGATTTTTATGTCGATCGATCTGATCTACCTACAGAAACACCCTGCAAATATCGATTAGTTTAGATTTTATCCAGGAATAAATTACTTACATTCGCACAAATTATGATAATTACTCTGAATTCTCAGTTAGGTTGACATAATTAACAGAAAGTCAATGACGTTACAATGGTTCTTACATGGTCTCATCTGGTTAAACCTCTCGAAAAAAGGTAACAGCGATGAAGTGAAGTCGCACGGGCTACAGATCTCTACTTTGATATTGACGCTTCGTATAGCATACCTTCCCCCGATCTGCGGTCTGCTTCGTCCATCGGCCCTATAATCGATCACATTCATGATCTTATACCTCAGGCGCATCATAACGCGAGAGCAAGGAGGTCAGCAATCGACTCGCGCGAACAAAAATGTGTGCGAGTGAGGCCGACTTGAAACCAAGCTGAACACAGAGGTCATTCTCGTAAAAGCTTTAACAAACGCATGATTTCCAGAACGTGCTAAATTCACTCGGAGTCATCAAAGATTACCTAGGTTTTAATGATCGACAGTCGGCCGCACAATCATCATTGTCGTCCGTTTTTTGCACCCAACAAGCCGCTCACTTGCTTGCTCATCGTTCACTTTATCAACCTCAGCTCATCCGACCAATCCCGCCCCTTCGCCAAACAAATAATCCACCACTCACATCACCCGATCTCCCACCCGTACTTTGCGTCTCCAGCGCCCATCAACAACCCGTACGCACTCACTCTTTTACCCCCTCCTTGACCAACTACCATGGCCTCCTTTGCCTATCGTCGTGCCTCCAAACGTCTCGCGATCGGCCTCGGCGCGGGTCTTGTCGGCGTCACCGGTCTCTCCGGCGCTGCTATCGTGTCAGCCAAAGAACAACCGCGTCTCGTAGCGCCCATTAAGTGCGAGGACGGCACGACCATCGTCCCATACGAGACGCCGTCGCGGGCCGAGCAGCTTAAGCGCTTACAGACGGAGCAGTTTGACGTCCTGATCATTGGCGGCGGTGCCACTGGTTCTGGCTGTGCTCTCGACGCTGCTACACGCGGTTTAAACACGGCGGTCGTCGAGGCCAGTGACTTTGCAGCCGGTACATCTGGACGCTCGACAAAACTCATTCATGGCGGTATCCGGTATTTAGAAACGGCATTTCTAAAACTGGATTACGCAGCTTTTAAGCTCGTGAACGAAGCGCTGGAAGAACGTGCTTTTTTTCTATCGGCGGCCCCGTATATGAACCGACCGTTACCGATTATGATTCCCATTTATAAATGGTGGGAAGTCCCTTATATGTGGATCGGTGCCAAAGCTTATGACGTTGTCGCGGGGAGTAAACGATTCGTACCTAGTAGTTACTACATCAATGCCGACGAGGCTATGTTCCAGTTCCCCATGCTCCGTAAAGACGGACTTAAGGGCGCGATTGTCTATTACGACGGACAGATGAACGATACGCGGATGAACGTGTCGATTGCGCTCACGGCGACTCAAAATGGCGCGACCGTGGCGAATTACGTGAAAGTGGTGCAGCTACTTAAGGACGAGGAGGGGAAAGTGCGTGGGGCGCGTGTCCAGAACACTTTGACCGGCGACGAGTGGGACGTCAAGGCCCATGCTGTTGTGAATGCGACAGGGCCATTCACGGACTCGATCCGTTTGATGGACGACCCGAAGAAAGACAAGATTTGTGTCCCTGCTGCCGGTGTGCACACGGTTCTTCCGGATCACTTTAGCCCCAACCGAATGGGACTCATCGTGCCCAAGACGAGTGATGGCCGGGTGCTGTTTTTCCTACCGTGGGAGAACGGAACACTTGCTGGCACGACGGACTCGCAGTCGGACATTACGATGCTGCCATCGCCCACGAAGTCCGAGGTGGACTTTATCATTGACGAGGCCAATCGCTACCTTGCCAAGGATGTTACGCGCAACGACATCAAGTCGGCGTGGTCGGGTATCCGCCCGCTTGTGAAAGACCCGCGTCACGCGAATGGCTCGACAGCCGCGATCTCGCGCGAGCATGTTGTGGAAGTCTCGGAGTCCAACATGGTGACAATTGCTGGCGGGAAGTGGACGACGTACCGTCGCATGGCTCAGGACGCGATTGACCAGTTGGTGGCGACTGTCCCGGAGATCAGGAAGAAAGCTTTGCCTTGCAAGACGAAGGACGTTGGTATGATTGGTGCCGACCGCATTGGTGAAGTATGCAACAAGAAGTTTGACAAGATTACAGTCACGCTGCGTGAGAACTACAATCTTGACAAGGACATTGCAGAGCACCTCATGCGCAACTACGGCACTCGTGCACTGCAGGTGGCTGCAATTGAGCAGGCCGGTTTCCTGGACCGCAAGCCCAGCGACCACCCGCGTCGATTGCACCCGAAGTACCCGTACCTGGAGGCAGAGGTTGTGTTTGCTGTTCGACAGGAGTATGCGCAGAAAGCGACCGACATTCTAGGTCGTCGCATGCGGCTGGCTTTCATCGACAGCGGTGTGGGCAAGGAGTTGATGCCGCGCGTGGTGCATATGATGAGTCAGCTGCTCGGTTGGTCCAAGGCTCGTCAAGAGCAGGAGTTGGCAGAGTGCAAGGAATACTTGGAAACTATGCACAGCTAAGTCTCCTGCCACGCAGCAACAGGAAGGACTTGGTGCTGCTACGACTACGAATCTGGTTATTGAAAGACAGACAGCCAGAAGAAAAGATGCGCTGTAATCGAAAGCGCGGTCCAGGATGAAGTGGTCATTTCGATTCGATTTTGTAAGGTTCACGTTGCATTGAATACCGTCTGTCAATGAGGCACTTTCGTCGCACCTTCCGACTTTTGGATCATAAAGCTACTGACATCTCAGGACAAGTAAGAAGCAGATGCGAGCGTCTGTAGATTGTCACGTTAGGTAAGGTTGCACGTTGAAGGTTGGTTCCGGACCGTTGTGGTCATACAATCTTGTTGAGGTTTTTACCACCAATGCTCGACTCGAGCGGTGCCAGTTCGTCTCGTTCATTGGTCAAAAGCACAAAAACCTCGGTCTAGAAGCGCAATATCGTAAACCGCTCTGCGCCATCCATTCCCCGCCACGACCTCCCCCTCCTTCCTCCGCCGCGATCATTATTCATTCTGCGGAGAAGAAGAAGGTACGCTCGGCGTCTCGCCCACGCCCCCGTCGCTACCTGTCCACCCACTTTGCTCACCCGTCTGTTGTGTCTCTTTTGCTGCTTTATAGTCAACTCAAGAATGGGCAAGGAAAAAGTCCACATTTCGCTGGTCGTGATCGGCCACGTCGACGCCGGCAAGTCGACGACCACGGGCCACTTGATCTACAAGTGCGGTGGTATCGACAAGCGTACGATTGAGAAGTTCGAGAAGGAAGCTGCGGAGCTGGGCAAGACGTCGTTCAAGTACGCGTGGGTGCTGGACAACCTGAAGGCGGAGCGTGAACGTGGTATCACGATTGACATTGCGCTGTGGAAGTTCGAGTCGCCCAAGTTCTTCTTCACGGTCATTGACGCCCCTGGTCACCGTGACTTTATTAAGAACATGATTACGGGCACGTCCCAGGCCGATTGCGCCATCTTGGTGGTGGCTTCGGGTGTGGGTGAGTTTGAAGCTGGTATCTCGAAGGAGGGACAGACGCGCGAGCACGCGCTGCTGGCCTTTACGCTTGGCGTGAAGCAGATGGTGGTGGCTATCAACAAGATGGACGACTCGTCTGTCATGTACGGCCAGGCCCGTTACGAGGAGATCAAGTCGGAGGTGACGACGTACTTGAAGAAGGTGGGCTACAAACCCGCCAAGATTCCGTTCGTGCCTATTTCTGGATGGGAGGGCGACAATATGATTGAGCGCTCGCCCAACATGGCGTGGTACAAGGGACCGTACCTCCTTGAGGCGCTTGACAACCTGAACCCGCCCAAGCGTCCGTCGGACAAGCCGCTTCGTTTGCCTCTCCAGGACGTGTACAAGATCGGCGGTATTGGCACGGTACCGGTGGGACGTGTGGAGACTGGTGTCATTAAGCCTGGCATGGTCGCTACGTTTGGCCCTGTGGGTCTGTCGACGGAAGTTAAGTCTGTCGAGATGCACCACGAATCTCTGCCGGAAGCTCTTCCTGGTGACAACGTTGGCTTCAACGTGAAGAACGTGTCGGTGAAGGAACTGCGTCGTGGTTTCGTTGCTTCGGACTCGAAGAACGACCCTGCTAAGGGAACCCAGGACTTTACCGCCCAGGTGATCGTGCTGAACCACCCTGGTCAGATTGGCAACGGTTACTCGCCGGTGCTTGACTGCCATACGGCCCACGTTGCATGCAAGTTCAAAGAGATCACGGAGAAGATGGACCGTCGTTCGGGTAAGGTGCTCGAGACGGCCCCCAAGTTTGTCAAGTCTGGCGATGCCTGCATGGTCATCCTTGAGCCCTCGAAGCCCATGACTGTTGAGTCGTTTGCCGAGTACCCTCCTCTGGGTCGTTTCGCTGTGCGTGACATGCGTCAGACGGTTGCTGTGGGTGTCATCAAGTCGGTGAACAAGAAGGAGGCTTCGGCCAAGGGTGGTGCCAAGAAGAAATAAGCTATTGACAAGTCGCTTTGGGACTGGGTCGAAGGTTTGCTTGCGGGTCGACACATTCTTTTGTCAAGCATCTTCTTGTCGGATATTGTCGTCTCATTCGGTGCACGGATGTGTGCCGCGTGACGTCAGGCATCTTCTGCAGATCGAATAACTACCAGAAAAATAGAAAGGCTTTGTTGCTCTCTCTCGTAAAGCAGCCAAGAGGTTTTCGAATATCATGTAGACTCAATTCTCCGTCGTTGTTTGCTCATCGGATGTGTACCCTACATACTTATCTCGTTTGTAACGAGTATATCTGATTGCTTCGTCGGAACGGAATTGATCTTCTGAGTTTCTCGCTTCGGGGTTGATGAGTACCAGTTGTTACGGTAATTTTGAAATCGCTCGAGATAGATACTGCTTGATCACTGAACTGCTTCTTCGTCTTCGAACGGAGGGCCTCAAATTTGGTCGGTCGATCACACCGATATAGTATATTGCTCTAGCTAGGAAAAATCCGTTGGCCCGATCGACCTAAGGCATTCCTGTTGAGCGATGACCGTTTCTTAAGTAAAGCAGATGAGTCGAGGAAGACACATTGAGACGACTTCGTTCGACAAGCGAAATACGTTGCCCCCACTAGTAGCGTAATGAAACTTGTCCAGTGATTGCACGAATTCATGATGCTGAAACTCGCGCTGCGACTACAGAGTTGGCGTGGGTTGCCTATGGAACAAGCATTTGATAATAAAGATCGTATATGTCTAGCGACTCCTTACATTGTTTTAGCGGTGCAATCGACGCGATAAATGTGGTATCGAAAGTATGTCGAGTACTACTCGGCAAGAGGATTGTAAAAGTTCCGTGGAGAGAGAGACGAAGACCTAAAAAACACAAGCAGTACAAGGACGGGACCAAATGTGCACCTTGCTGGACAGGAAAGCTGTGTCAACCTATAGTGTTGATGTAAATGAAATACGAGATGGAAGCATTGCATACAGCTTTAATTGGCGACTTCAGATCGGAGGACAACAAGAATCGATAGTCTGGTCTTTTGGCTATATATTGGAGAATGCCAAAATGCACAATGGCAGCTCAGATGCCATGTACATTGTGTAGAAGATTCAGAAAAAGACACATTGCGATCCTTGAGCAAGCTATGCATACTATTTGTGAAGATGGTGATAACAGTCGAAGAGATACAGGATCGATCAATTACCAGGAAATAGTGAGAGTGATAAATAGCCGAATAACTGTTGGTTACATCCGAATAGTACTGCTTAATTGAGCAACAATGAGCTTCGCCTTGTTATACAAGACCACCCCCAAACATCAAGATTGGAAGAAGTCGATTCCGAGGATTTTGTCTTTCGTGAGAGATCGTAGCCTTCCTTAAAAGGTTTTAAGCAAAACGGTGATCTACGTAGAAGAAGCAACGTATCAGCAGAATTTTGTTCCATCACGGTTCCTCAATCTGACACTCCTACTAATAGCATATACGCATATTGCTCGGGCGATGCGCAAGGTGCAATCTGAGACAGCCTCCGTTTGGAGCGCCGATAAGATCCTGAGTACATTTATCGATAACTCCGACGATCTTCGCAGAGTGATTACGTGCAGCCCATTCATATGCCAAGCTTTGAGTGGAGAAATAGTGGGTCGCATCACCCCCAATGTCGAGAAGTAGTCGTTGTGGTCATCTCGTACGAATAATTGCAAAAGTTTCTCAGCTCACATCATTTCCTTTGAACATTTGCACCAAATTCTAGTCCAGACATGGCCGCAGCCCAGCTTTTTTTGTATCTGCTATCGCGTCCCTTCGTGATCGTCACGACCGACTCAATATATATATACTATCTGCTACACATGCAATCACTCTGTGCACCAAGTTTATTCTGATGTTGAATGTCCATAACTCTTTGCACCGCCAGCACCTCAAAGCTGACACGTGACTCCCAGAATCAAAATGCCATCTGACCGCCCTAAGTCAAGGAGTAGGTCACTTCCTGCGATGAAGTAACAGTAGCACGTGCGGGTTTTGGTGTCGATGGCGTGATGAGCACGCAAAACGCGATGACACCGGCAATACGGGCGACGACCCCCAAAGACCAACGATGGGGTACGGACTGTTGTAATCGATCGAATAGCGCAAAACTACGACGGCTTCACCAAATTGTACGTAGGAGATTGTAGATTGTTTTTGCTCGCATTTTATAGTCTTCCGACATACATTCTTAATGGCATCAATGAGTCAAAGCTGATAACAAACCCCAAGTTTCCACAGTCGATGAACAGACATCGATCGACGTTCGTCA
>JH598099.1:12695-78617 GCA_000173235.2 Hyaloperonospora arabidopsidis Emoy2
TCCCTTAATGTTTCTGGAACAAGAAAGAAAACAACACGAGCTACTGCGATTCTGGCATCTTTTAAGGCACTTTGTAATGTTGGCTCACCTCCATCTTACGGTGATAAGGAGTTGTACTTCTATGCTGCAGAGATGGCAGAAACGCAATACTCATTTTCAGACCACGCAATCAGCGGGGTTGGTACGTATTACGAAGACCACGGCGAAGGGAAGTCGACTCTTTGTGGTGATATGGCGCAGCCGTTTCCGATCAAGCAGGACCGAATTGAGGATGTGCCGCTCTTTTACCTCAATAGTGATCGCGTCTTACGCTATAAGCCAGCAGTGGAAGGTGTGTACTATGTAAAGGCACGTATGGCGGATGTGTACCTGGGATCTTATAACAAGCGACGAATTGATTGTCCTTTTAACATCACCGTGGCCAAGTTCTCCGAGGCCGAAACTCGACATTTGAGTGGCCGACAGCGTCTGCATGAATTTGTGGTTGCTTGGTGGGAAATCGTCCAATCTGGTGGAAAGGATGTTATGCTTAATTCGATGGCTACTTCCATTGACGGCATGGTGGACGAGCAGATGGAAGCGATGAGGAAGGACTATCAACACGTCAAGGTTCCAAATGTATCATGGACAGAGATGGACAAGTGAGTGCTCGTGTAGTATGTTGACTAATTTGGGAGAAGTCGATGCTGTACGTGTGAGCTATATCAAACTCTCACTTTTTAGGACGGCCTGGAACAGAGGAACGAGTAGAATGTTGGAAAACTACGTCATGAAGTCGCTTGAACGTGTTGCTTTCACTCGCCATCGCTATGCGTGACCTCCATTTCAACTTGTCAGACCTTCATCAAGTTGCGCTGGCAAATGCGATTCACACTGAACCGCTCTTGCTTATAGTTAGTCTTTTAGTTGCCTGTTACATTTGCTATCGATGGTTCCTATCTTCTAAACTTGTGCACACATATATAAAATGAGAAGCTGTGGTAGAAGTTGCTGTATCACACGCCTTGGTCTTGTTTCCTATTGTTCTAGAGCGCAAACTACTTGGTGTGAAGCCCGTACTAAGTTCAGATGAACATGTAAGCGACGCGGAAAGTCGCAAAGCAAACTGGAAATCGATAGATGCTTGATCAGTCGTACAGCAGATCACAATGGTTTACGTTGGTTTTAGATATCCGGATCAATAGGTAGAAAGCAGCCTATGATGCACAGGTGTGGTGCATTGAGGAGCTTGAACAATGTCATGGCATCAAGGCAGTCTGTTTTTGTTAAAGTTTTTGACACGCCTTACTGTGTGGTTTGTTGCGTGTCAGTTTTTACAAGGCGCCAACAAGTGCGACGAACGTTAGCCGGTGATCCACTCGCTGAATTCTGTGTTGAACGAGAAGACCTCGGCTTCTATTTGCCGGCTGCTTAAACCTTTTTAGCAACTACGTCAGCCTTTGGCTCTCATTTAGGCCTTTATAATCCAGCATGAACAGAGGTAGCTCGATCATGCTCGACAGAAAGTAGATCCGAATGTCCTCGGCGTCGACCTCGTATGTTGCTTGTTCATTACAAAGAACGATACTTCGCTGTAATGCAGGTCGTTACCGAGGGCATATCAGGGACATGATGACTGTTTTGTGTCTAAATACAAGATGATATTGCTTAATTTCCACAGCGTGTGTTGCTAGTGACATTGTTGCAAATGGCGTATATACCCATAACTGTGATGCCTAACGACACCGTACCGACACCGCGGCGATCGTACGCGCATCTCTGAAAGAAAATTATCAGTCAAAACTTATACCAAATCGATCGAATGTTCTACCACCATTTTACAAGCTGAAAATAATGAAAGAAAGGAAGACGAGAAATTACGAAAGCGATTCAAATGTAGATGCTTGTTCATGGCAGCAATAAATTGTCTTGTAAGGGCAACAGTACATTTCTGAATGAAGGTAGTTGTTAGTATCATTTGGGCTTTACGCACAATCCTTTGTTCAGCTAGGTAGCCATGTAACGACTTCGATGTAGAGCCATCAATACCAGCGACAATATATAACAGTTCCCATGTGGACCTGAATTTTTTTAGCGATCGACCTTATTGGCTTCAGGCAATTTGCTGTAGTAGCCGTGAGTGCAAAGTGAAATGCATCAAAGCACTGCCATCGACAATGTCGCTATGCAGACGTCACCATTGAATCTCAGATTACGCCACCGTGTAAATAAATTGATATAGTTATACTACAACATAGGAGGCTGGTACGCCACCCAGATCACTGTTAGCTTGTGCGGCACCTGCAGAACAAACAGATTCCATTTGTGGCGGTATGCACGTAGAATATGCAAATGAACCACGGATCCGACATATTGGCTACGCGACCACTCAAACAAGATTATTGCGTGTCGCCAGCACTTTCTTATACGTGCGCACGACGACATAAAGATGCGGGCGCACCCACAGGTTGACGCTTTGAATGTTGCTGCGATGAATGTTGGCAGAGACCTTTTATTCATTTCTTGCTTTTCATGGTCATTTTTACTATTGCAAAAAGGTGAAGTAGAAGACATAAACAACATCCGTTATATAATGAGATGTAATTAAAGGCTGTGCACCAAGCCCGATTCCATGAAACCGTCACAACGCGTGTGCAATCGATTATACTGTGCAACACCCCGGAATGTCGACAGAGCCGTGAGGCGTATTTTCGAACTACTACACACCACTCTAAAATTAGTACGGGCAGGTCATAGAATTGATTCTTAAACCGAAGCCCAGACCTTCCGAAATTTGACGTTCGGCAGATGGCACCAATGCCCTTGACTATCCAGCAATACTACTTCAAGTTTTAGAAATCGTGGTAAGCTTGTGCTCAGCTTTTGATATTAGACTCCGTAAAAGTGCGAGTCATCATTGTCAGGAAGATTGCAATCGGTGCTGCATCTATGAAGTGATTAAAGAGTCAACATTGTTGTTGTTCTTTATGAAGCAATGGCATGCAATTAGCGGCGCATATTACAGTAATGCTGCTTCCTTCTTGCGAGTTATGTTCTTAAGTCAGCTCATCTATAGAGTACGGTATATGCTTTCTATTGCACACATCTAACAGGAAACAAGCACGTAGAGCTTGGCCAAAAAGCCAAGCTCTACGCGGTGCTCTGCGCGAAAGTTAGTTGGTACAGTGATGCTGCTTGGCTTGATGGGTTCGTACCACGTGAAGATATGCCGTGCGATTACTCACTCGTTGTCTGTGGTGATATTCTATCGTACGTTGCTCTTTCTGTGGCTCGAGCTGTGTTGACTGTGTGGAGCTGCAGTAGTGTGCTGCACCAAAACCTTACTTCACAAAACAACACACAAACAGCAACACAGGTCAATTCAGACGAAACGGCATTACAGTCAATTGTCATGAGCACGTAATTACAGCATCAATCAGAGTCAAAATCTGAGTCAGAATCGTCATATCTATCCGCAGGAGGTAGTGGTAATCCTCCGGGTGGCAGAGGAGGCGGTGGCAATCCTCCAGGTGGCAGAGGTGGAGGCAATATCGGAGGAAGCGGAAGTTGAGCAGGGTCGATTCCTGTCGCCATTGGAGTAGCAGGAGCTGCACCCGTTGCGTTCGGAGACGGTCCTTCCGGATCCATGCTGCAGTAGTCAGCAAACAAATGCTCAATGAGCTTAAACGTTGTTGCAGTGAATTCACACAGTCACGTACTTGAGAATGTCAGCAATTACGCCATCCATCATGAGTTTGTGCTGGATCACGCTGTCCGGCATTCCTAGCTTTCGCATTTTGAAGTACCTGCCGCAGAAGCACAGATCGTCGTAAATATAAGTTCAATACAATACTCGTACACCAAAATAACATTATCTTGACTCACTTTTCAAATGCAGGATCATCCTTGACTTTCATTACGCCTACGTCTCCAGGAACAGGTGCTCGGTCATCGACATCAAACTCTTCAATATCGTCGTCACTAGAGCCCTCGATTTCTCTTTCAGGTGGAGGTGGTGGTAATGCAGCTGGCAAACCATCACCGAACAGCGACAGCGGTTCAGTTGTAGACATCTGTGCGCAGAAATATACGTAAATAAGTACCAAAATTTCAGAACAATAGAAACACACCGCATTCGAGTGCCCAAAATAGCAAAGACAAACTACTTTCACGAACCGTGGGCGAAACCAGTGGCAAAGGAGGCGGAAACGGCATTCCGATATTCCCCGACGGTAATTGGTCCGTATGCCGCGGTTCCAATAGCGACGGCGGAGGAGGTGGCAAAGTCCGCACCGAGTCCATCACGTCATCGTCGTCTTCAAAATCGCTGCTACTTGCACCTTCCACTTCTGTCGGTGGTGATGGGGCCATTATCGGTAGAATTGGTCCTGATGGTTCCGAGTTTAGCGTCGGTGCGAATCCGCCACTTGGTGACGGTCCCTCTGGGTCCATCGTCAGGATATTGGTACTCATTCCGTCCATCATTAACTTGTGCTCAATAACTGAATCAGGGATTCCCAGTCGTCGCATTGTAAAGTACTTGGCATACACAGGGTCGTCTTTCAACTTCAACATTGAAGGACCATCACTCTGCACTCTGACCTCGTCAGGAGGAGGAGCATGAAAGTCACCCTGAGACGGCGGCGGGGGAGGCGGCATGGAATCCGTCAAGGACAACGCACCAGGTGAAGGAGGACGAGGCACCGTAAGAGCCATTTCGAATCCGTCCATGGACGAAGGAGGCGGAGGAGGTGGCATCCCGTCCACTACCACTTCAACATGCTCAGCTGGGGGTGGGGGAGGCGGCAAAGGCATCTCATTGGCTGCTGCTGTATCCACCGACGGCAAGTCTTGATCTGAGATACCCAAATCCATCTGGTTCGAGTTCAGCTTTCGAACGTCGTCGGAAGTTGCTGCTGCTGCCACTTCTGCATCGGTTACACTCAGATCTGGAATGCTATTTAATTTTGCTTCCAGAATTGCTAATAAAATCTCGACGCGAGTGACATTATCGGATACGCGGGTGATACGCTCTTCACATTCGTGAGCAAAGTGGTTCAGGAAGCGCGTCGTATTGGCCACAAAGTTGTTGATCAGCAAGAGCGACTTGGCGGCGGGGATCGCAGGCAGTTGTGACAAGTCCATGGGCAGCTCGGCATCTTCTTCGGCTGGTGCAGGCGCAGGTGAAGGGGATGCGACCAGCGCCGACGATGTCGACATTGGCGCTATGCTCGACGACGCCTGGAAGTAGGGAAGGAACGACCACGAGGTGACGATTCGAAAGTAGCATTTCGGACCAATCGGAAGTGAGCTTTTTATTGGCGCAGTTTATTTTTTGCACCGCCTGTAGTCAGCCAAAAGCAGGTATGATACATGCCAAGATTAAAGCCCTACCCCTTGTATGCGAAGGCAGAGAGGTGTATCCTTTTGTATTATTTCAGAGCAAGCGTGAGCTTTTCTTTGGAAAAGTATTTAGTTCTGCAATCAACTGTCAATGTTTTTGAGGGGAAATAAGAAATGGTCCATTTAATCACGAAAATAAAAAGGTAAAATAAAAGAAGTGCCCCAGATAGTTGGAAATAATTTGTTCCAGATAATGAGAAAATAGAAAATGCCCCACGTCCTCGAATACTCTAGTTAACGTGGTATACATATACCGACATTTTGCTTCGATGAAGGGCTTATATTATAATCACCATTCACACGTAATATGCTGATGCGTCTGACTTTCTAAAACAGATGAGCTCTTGATTACGATCACGTGGATATTCAGGGTGACTGTAACGGGGTGAGCATGTTACATGTAATTAACCCTTGATACTTGTTAATTCGAATATTATCATAAAGGTTGGTAATGTTCGTGAATATTACCATAAGGGGTAATATTCAGAAACACTCACCGATTGGATGGTATGGGTCACCATATCAGCCAGCTCTAGCGGTCCAATCAACGATGGACACGCGCAACGAGTGGTGAGCAAGACTTACTTTTACCAATAACTAGACTATCTCTAGTTGTTTACCTTCCTCTGCACGTTTGCATAGAGGTAGTGAGGCACCAATAACGCTGCTGTTGGTGATAGTATCCCACACCGGTTGCCCAGTGTGTTGCTCCGGTGCCCCGTTACACCTGGTAGCACTTTGTATTCCGTCCAAGGACCACAAACCCGTTCAACATGAACATGTTGGACGACGAAGGCGACGACACCTTTTATGGCACCCGTGAAAGTTACTATTTGAGTGATGTCGAATGGAGTGCGGTCGAACGAATGAGTCCGACCGCTGGCGAAAAAGCTCTCTGGTCTCTGCTATCTTCGAGGGATAGGGACCAACAGCATTCCGTAATCGCCAAGTTCTTGCAACGAGAACTTGACGCGTCGCGAGCTGAAGCGATTCTGCTGCATCAGCACGGTCACCAGCAGACTGAGCTCCTGATACAGCAACAGTCTCAGTCTACTACTGCAGCGTCGACACGTGAGCGTCGACGCAAGACTCTAAAGTTAGAAGTCTCCAAGCACCGGGGAGTCGAGGAAGACTCCCTTTTGAGATGATTCTCGAAGTGGACGATGCCATTAAGCCTTGCCATATCGAAGATGAGGAAATGCAAGTTGAATTTGCCAAATCGAATTTGTCAGGGCGTGCCAGAACTTGGGCCCTGAATCTTCAATTACACGATACAAACGTGTTTGGATCGCTGGCGGTCTTTAAGACTCTGCTCAGCCAAACGTTTGAGCTTCCAAGAGCTGAGTTCAGGTCTCTTTCAGAGCTCCTGAAGATAAAACAAGGTAAGCGTGACGTTCAAGCTTACGCTTAGCACGCTCGATACCTTGCAAGTTGCATGGTAGCAAACCCTGTAACTGAATTCGTGTTGATCACGATATTCTTACAGGGCCTTATAGATAGTCCCGTGAGGAACCACCGATTCCGCATCGAGTTGAAGTCGCTTGAGGAAGCGGTTACAACTGCGGTGCAAGAGGACTATAGTGTGAGACAGGCTCACACTATCTTGACCCCCTATCGTCCTTCGAGACAAATAGAGGCGGGAGTTCCAGAACCAATGTACCTCTGCAGTGTCGAGAGCGAGAGACCTCTCTCCTTGAGCGTAAGCGATTGCAAAAGTGCAATCGCTGTCAGAAGTTAGGACACTATGCCTACGAGTATAGTGCTTCACGCCCAGTGTCTCGTATTACTGAGCAAAGTGATCGATCGTCTGCCAAGAAGGGCAACGGACGCGGGTCCGACGCTGTTGCGAAGTCACAACAGCGTAGCGGACCGTAAAAAACGGTCGGGATCAGTAGGGCGGAGCGCCCTGCTGATCCAGCAACCTCAATAGAATTTGCAAACCTATTGATGAAAGTTGCTCCAGACTCACAATCCTTGTGTGTCTCTGCACTTGGTGATGAGGCACCCCTCATCACCTTGAATTTAGAAGTGACAAAGATTCGTCACTTCGTGCCTTAGTTGACTGAGGGGCGTCGAACAACATTTATTTTCGTCGCCAGTCGAGAGAGGATCGTAGGCTCAAGTTCATTGAGCGCGTTAATCCTCCTACGAGGCTGACGGTACGCCTCACAACAGGCGCATCGATAGCAGTGATGAAACGTGTAGTGGAATTTCACTACACGTTAGAAGACTTGTAGTACAATGATAATTTCATCGTACTTGATTTGGATGACAAATTTGATGTCATCCTAGGTTTACCCTGGCTCAGAAGGTACGATCCAAGGGTCAGCTGGCAGCATGAACCGTGACGATGCCTGCCACTTGTTCATCAAATGGCCATCTGATGAACGTCTTGGATCGCCCCCAAGTGTGTGGATATACCTCGAGTGAGTGCGATGGCCTCACTTGTGGTACGATCGTTGGTACGACTTTACAAGATCACAGTGTGACAACCAATCACACTGTGGAGAAAGCTTCCGGCGTCTGTGCGGATGCACAGGCAGCGCTGAAGGTCCACCACTCGACTTGTACCAAGTAATGAAAAACCAGTTGCCCACACAGGTCAACACTGTGATCCTAGATCGGCTGGAGATTCTATCATAGAGGACCTAGCTGTGGTAGCGCAATAACATCTAGAAGACGTCAAGGGAATAAGTCCTAACTTACTTGAGAAAGATATTCCTCAAGCAGGTATTGAAGTGGTAACAAGACCTCATCAGCCTAAAGGAATAAGTCCCCATCAGCCTGTGGAAAAGTGTTCCCAGAAAGAAACCGAGACATTGAATGTCTTGGTTAATGACGGGTCAAGTGTAGGCGCTTATACACTTGATCTGATCGCGCCTCCTAAGTTGACTTCGGGGATAACTCAATTGCCAACGCTAGAACCGAAACGGTTCTTGTAAGATCTGCGTAGTGGCAAGGTCAAGCAGATCTGTGTACGTGTCACGGAGGACGAGTACGTGAATGACATTCGGTTGGCAGTAATATCTGTCGAGAACGAACGGGCTCTCAGCAGATCATCGATGGACGAAAGTGTGCTCGATGAGAAGACTCGGATTGAGCGATACACATCTCAATCTTGGGATTCTCTCCTGGCAAATTCTTTATATAAGGATTTGATCGGATTCAAGGACGTGTTCCCTGAATCCATACCATACGAATTGCCTAAGGATAAAGGCCCTCGACATAAAATCGAGCTCAAACCGGGCTCGAAGTACTATGTCACGAAGCAGTGGCCACTGCCTCGTGAACAAGTACTTGCGATCGACAATTTCTTTGCCGATCGCTTAGCTGCGGGTCATGTTAGGAAGTCAACTTCCCCTCATAGCTCTCCGATCTTCTGTGTGCGCAAGGCCACAGGAGGATGGCGGAATGTGCACGCATTCAACAAGTTGAATGCTGCAACTGTACCGGCTCAGACGCCGATACCGAGGAAGGATGTAATCATTGATGGTATGTCAAAGAGTACCATCTTTTCGTCCATGGATCTGATGGATGGCTTCTATCAGATCCTAATGCGTTAACGGGACATTTCGTACACGGCAGTAAGCACCCCGAGCGGAATGCTCTATGAGTGGCTAGTAATGCCACAAGTGATTAGCAACGCCCCTGCCACATTCAACAGATGTGTTACATATCTGTTGAGACCGGTGCGAGACTTTGCACCGAGTTACTTCGACGATGTATTTGTCCATAGCTGGGCTGTGGGCGGAAAGACGGACGTAGAGGTTCATAGAACACACGTTCGTCGAGTTATTACACTTTTGCGCAAGCATAAGCTATATGCCAACCTCAAGAAGTGGATATTCGCTGCTAGCGAAATACCACTTCTTGGGTGCATCGTGGGTAAACACGGCGTACACCCTGATCCTGAAAAGATCAAGACGATTACCAACTGGACTGTGCCAGTCAACGTTAAGGGACTTAGAAAGTTTCTTGGTCTAGCGGCGTACTTACATAAGTACTCGCGCAACTACGCTGAGATGACCGTTCATCTCTCTCCTCTATTGAAAAAGAACGAGAAATGGTCATGGAACGCTGGTTGTCAGCGTTCCGTTGAAGGTATCAAGTAGAGCTTGATGCAATCGCCCATCTTGGCGATTGCAGACCAATACATACCATTCCATGTGGTCTGTGGCGCCAGCGATTTTGCAATCGGCCGCGCGTTAATGCGGTACGATGCAGACGGCGAAGAGCACGTTGTATGTTATCAATCACGTCAGCTGCAACCAGATGAGCGTAATCATCCAGTGTAGGAACTATTTGACATGAAGTATGCACTAGCTAAGTTTCGCGTCTATCTCCTTGGAGATAGGCCGTTTGTAGTCTACACGGACCATGCGTCATTACGCACGACCGTAAACAGCCCACACCTCTCGCAAAGGATGGCAAGGTGGCTCTCCTTCTTTGCGGAGTACAACATTTCCGTGGAGTACAAACCCGTACGGCTTAATGTCGTCGCGGACGCGTTGTCGCGCCGACCCGATTTTGAGTCGGCTGCGCAGTCCAACAGTGAGGTTGATACTACTGTTGCAACACTAGTCGCTAGTGTTCCGTCGTCAATATTGCTTGACGACATAAAAAAGCCTACGCAGAAGATAAGGCGCTTCTGCGACTACTGGATCATCTGATGACTCCATCTTGTAAATCTCTCAAATATTTACTGTCCTTGTATCGATCTTCCGCGGATCGATACACAACACGCAACGGATAGCTGTATTATACAGCCGTTGCCGGCGACACACCTCGTGTCGTCGTCCCCACTCATAATGATTTGCGCTTGCGCATGAGTGCCATGATACACCACCTAGTGGGCATCGTGGGCGTAAGAAAACTTATCTCACGGTACGTCGCGACTTTTACTGGCCCCGCCAGTATCAGTTCATCCGCAAGTATATTCGTGCTTGTGAAGTATGCCAACGGGTAAAGCCCAGCCCTTCGTCCCGTGAGCCACTACAGCCTCTACCAATCCCGGCAGAGTGCTGGCAGTCCGTTTCAATAGACTTCGTCTTCGGTTTTCCCGAAGACGCTCACAAGATAATGGTATCCTTGTGTTCGTAGACCGATTCAGCAAGATGGTACATCTTGCTGCGGCTAATGAGTCAATCTCAGCACATGGTTTTGCCCGTGTCTTCATCGACACGGTATTACGACTGCATGGTCTACCCCGTGAACTAGTCTCTGATAGCGATCCTCCGTTCACGGCGGCGTTTGGGCAATCCGTATTCCGATCCCTCGGAACACATCTGACTATATCTACTTCTGACCACCCCGAGACTGAAGGTCAGACAGAACGCGTCAACCGCGTCCTCAAAGAGATCTTTCGAGGATACGTCCAAGCTTTCACAGATTGGAGCGAATTCTGCCGATGGTGGAGTTTGCCATCAACAATCCGTGCATGCATCGACAATGCATACACCATTTTTCGTAAACGGCTTACACCATCCACGCCTTCCCACTTATATAGAGTGTGACACTAATTCAAGAGGAGAGAGATTCGCTCGAGCAAAATCCATTCTGGCTCTTGCTCATCACGTGTCGAGGTAATCGACGACGCGAACGTTGCCGACGTCGATCAAATCGACATCGAAGCTGATGTTCTCAACAATAGTGACGGCACTATTGCTGACCCATATGAGAATGACGATGCTGGTATATTTAGCATCTCCAATGACTACACCAGCAAGGATGAGAACACCCTCGCTGAAGAAGAGGATGACCTCCTAGCGGTGCGCACAAGGCGCACTGGAACAAACCAAAGTATGTCAGCACAAGATTTCCTGCTGGCACGAGAAGCAGTGGTCCGTTTCGTGCAAGACTCCATCGCTAACGCGGTGGACCGACAGAAACGGAACGCTGATAAACATGGAAGTGCAAACGTTCTTCTCTTTAATGTCGGAGACTTAGTTCTACTGTCTACGGTAAATCTACCAAAGCACGTAGTAACTAATGTGGGTAGTAGTAAACTACTACCCAAGTACATTGGCCCGTTCCGTGTACTACGTTGCAAAGGTACACAATCGAGTTGCCTCGCAGAATGCGTACGCATCCTACGTTTTATGTCGATCGTCACCGCCCGTACCATCAGCACGAGGTCTCTTCCTCGGACGAATATAATTGCCATGCTTAAGAACTTCCAAGAGATTCTTTTGGACCCGAGCCAGTTTCTCAATCTGGCTCTGTAGTGCCGCATACTGCGACTAATGTCAGCCCCTTCGTCGCGAAAGGCTTGACGCCTCCGCTCGTTCTCCAATTGGTAGAACGCGAACTCCGATAGGTCGTACGATCGATAAATGCGAATGCGTTGCACCCAAGCCTTCAAAGAGAGACGCTCCTGCCTCTCTTGTTCGGTACCATCAAACAGATCGTGTAAGCGTTGCTGGAGACGACCAACCTTTGCCTGCAACTCCAGCAACGATTTCGGAGTTGATATTATCGCCCCCACCACATTCTTGGTGGACTCGCACGGTGATCAACGCTTTCACGTGGATCGTATCTTGAACCACCGTGACGTGAAGGGGCAGCGAACGAGTTATCTTTTTTGCTGCGCGGCTATGCGCCGTCGCACGCAGCTGGGCGCGAGGCGCCCAGCTGATCATTGATGTTGAGGGTCTCATCCACCAGTACGACGAGACACATTCGATGGATCAGAAGGGCCATCGAAAAAAACGCGCCCATGGCGCTGATAGAGCGATTGCAGGTAATCAATCGCATCGCGCATCTCAGAAGAGATGTGCACCGTATCCCAGGGCGAAGAAAGGGAGTACACCTCCCTTTTAAAACGCTGCGTATTGTCGGAACAACACTGATACGGGTCGCCTCACGTGTGGCATGGAATTCCTGCCTCACGAGACAGATTGTGCAAGCTGGCTTTTGCACCAGTTAAGGTTCGTTTCTCAAACCTAGCACGAGCTGTGTCAAATTTCTGAAGCCAAGCTTCGCGCCCAATGTGCTGCACATTGAGTACGAAGGCGCTCCACGCCTGCAGCAACGAGCTTTTGTCTCGCTTAGTGTTGCCACTATACTAACGATGCTTTAGAAAATCATTCAGATAGAAGTCTTCTTCAGCGCGAAAGTTACTAGCGCTGATGTCGAGCCCGTGCAACAGCCTCGCATCGAATAATGGAATTTACTGATGGCGACTTGTCTCGCCTGACAGATCATTCACAAACCTTTCTGGTAATACACAAGGCTTGTGTTCAGGGGCTAGGCGCAGCACATTGCCGTCTAGAGCCTCCTGCGTGGTACCAACGGAAGTCTTGGTACCACTAGAATCGTCATCATGACCGTGCAAGTCATCACCGCATTCGCTAAGGCGAATGCGCAGTAGCAGGCGCGGGGGATGAGTCAGCATGCTCATCCTCCAAACTAAACAGAATCTGGTAGTGACCATGAGTCTGACTACCCGCTCGATTCCTATTCATAGGCTCGTATTCGGCCGCCCCTATAGACTCGGGTGACCTAGGTGTCTTCTTCGAGTCGGACCCACCTTCCAACTCCCCCGAATAGATATGCTCCACTTGGGAACCATCATCATTAGCATGTGGTGACTCACCACGTGCATCTGCAGCAACTGTTGCTGCAGGAAGAGTTGCAGCGGCAGCAGATGAAGCATCGTCTGCCGCAAGAGGCTGGGCATCGTCAAGAGCAGCTTCGTTAACACGCACAGCTGCCTTCTCTGCAGCTTTTGCCGTGAATCGCATGGATTCGTTCACCATGTGATGAAAACATAGAAATGAATGAATCGGACCAAAAACAAGTGCTCCATGTCCCTGATGTGTTCTAACCGTGACCACATCAACATGATAGTGATTGAGTGACTATCGTTTTTAAGGGGGAAGATGTAACGTGATGCGCCTGTTACATGTAATTAACCCTTGATACTTGTTAATTCGAATATTATCATAAAGGTTGATAATGTTCGTGAATATTACCATAAAGGGTAATATTCAGAAACACTCACCGATTGGATGGTATGGGTCACCATATCAGCCAGCTCTACCGGTCCAATCAACGATAGACGCGCGCAATGAGTGGTGAGCAAGAAATTAGCATACATTTTTGTAGACAAATATAATTAAGTTAGGACTAAAATATAGGTTAATGATTAGGACTTAATTATATTTAATACAGTTTTACTTTTACCAGCAACTAGTCAGTTTTTAGTTTCTTCCCCTTCCTCTGCCGAGTTAACATTGGTCATGGCGAAGAATATATAACTGTTATTATTCCAACTCTTTCGGTTGAAGTAGTGGGCCCTTAATTGTTGCTACAAATTACACCGCCAACTTTACTAATGGACGCAAGCCATCTCGTGTCTTATGCGAATTGGTTGTTGCATCGATGTTTTCCGTGAGCACATGTTGAGTAAGTCGGCCCCATTTTATCCGTAATACAAATTCAATTGTCAGTGTTACATGCTCTTGGTTCAGCTATAAAATGTCCAAAGCGTAGATGAAAAATCAATCGAATCCCTGAATGAACATCACTGTACTGCATTTAAACTACTTCAGCGTGAGCCATGGTCACTTAATCAATGTTCTTCTTCACTTCAGCATTGGCAAATTTTACGACTTATAACTTGATTGCATTCTTATGCACATCGAACACTTTGCACCCACCACTTCGACGTCCAACGTAAAGTACTGTTCCTTCATACAGAGCTCTTATGCTATCTCATCTACCTTTCCATATGAAATATAACCTCACGGGAGTTTCTCTGCGTAGTATACTTCACGCGGAGTGACATGGTGAGCATTACCGTCGACGTGAGCCTTGAATTATACTCCCCTTGAGCTGCATCCTCTTTCTCTTATCATTCGGGAGCAATCGTTCCTATTCGCACTCCACTGGATTATGCAGCTAGGCTGCTGCTGTGGTAAAATGACGACTAGACCCACTGTCAAGATTCCATCGGGACATGGAGTCCAATCCATCAGCAACTATCGGTGCAATAATTTTCTGCTTGTAGCTTAGATAGTCACGCTTGTAGCGTCCTTCTTTATTACACTGAAAAAAAGCACCATGGATCTTGATGTCGTGCAAAGGTTTACATCTTCGATCGCCAACTTTTGCCAGGTGTCGGACTATTCATAAGAACGTAGTGTAACAATTCCTCTGCTTGTCTTGTATAGTCATCACATACCAGATTTAGTCGCGCCTTTAACGCACTTGATAAACAGGCATACTTACCAATGATCTTGAGCACACTATCAGGTTTTCCAACGACAGAATCACTCCCTACCACCATGTAGATCATGTGATCATTCATGACTCCGAATCTTATTCTTTGAAGTGATGATCCTGAAGGCTTGTGAATTTAAAATCCTAGGTCCAAACTTCATATTCATCTTGTTGATAGCATACCACAGGTGTGGATTTTGGATAAACCAGATATCCACGTGGCTGTGAAAGTGCTGACCAGCTTTGCCGATCAAAATCTTCCCAGGACGTTTAGCTTACTTTCTTTAGTCCACTTGCATTCACTAAGTTCTTCCGCGATACAAACTTGACAAAGGAATCGCTTTTCACAAGGAACAAATCTTTTTCAAGTCCAGGATAAACCTCCTCCCGTTCTAAAGCCTAGAAGGCTTTAAATCCCTGATACGCGGTAAACTCGGCGCCGCAAAGTATGTAGGAGCTTTAGCCGGTCTGTATACATCGTCGTGAGGAGGTGACAAACTACCCCCCCCCCCGACTGCTCGTAATGTATTTCTTTGCCAGAATCCTGCTGCATTCTATTGCGCTGAACATGGCGTGCTCTTTCTTCACGGGGGGACATTGTCATGCTCCAGTCGTGTCCCGTGCGCGCCTCCACTTAAGTGCGGAAGGTGCTGATACAGGCAGACGCAACCGAAGCTTGGTTACCCCTTACTTGTCAAGCTCCTAGCCTGTTAATGCGATCTGCGGTGTCACCTTTCATTTCTGTCATCAATTCAAGCATCCTTGCCACGGTCTCGCCCACTCTAGAGCCTGTACTAGCTCCGTCGTCGACGGCGTGGAGTGTGCTTGGCGCTTGGGATTAATTTGGAGCAGCCTCATCCATTTCATTTGGGCTCATATCCTGTAAAAAGCGAGAGGAGTAGTTGATATTATGATGAGTGGTGGAAAGGGCCGAAGTAAGTATATTGTTCTGGTTAACCTGCTTGTATGTTTACTTTACCTAGTCTTAAGTTGTTATTGCCCGTTTTGTGCCAGTTCTGTCACTGAAGTGTGTCCGTGTCGGGATCAAATCCATCAATCGTGTCTGTAAGTTGTTCGACCACACGTTGCTTCTTAGCAATCCTTCATGCTGGCATACTCAGTCTTGATTCGACCGCTTCGCTCGTACCTAGAAAAACTCTAGATTGATGTCGAATTGTTTTGACGAGGCACATGAAAATTCAATCTCAATTTTCTATATAGCTGCTAGAATGTCAATCCTGACAACCATTAGCCTGACCACATCGATCTGCACCTTTAACAGAAGCTGGTGCAGACCAATCAGCTCTTAAATTTCTATGGACGTGGAGATGAGCTCTACCTCCGCCGTCGAAAGTGCCGCTGTACCCTGTTGCCTACAGTTTGAGGTGACAGCCGCTCCTACTGTAATACAAGTAGCTCCTCTTACTGAAGGCGCGTTAATTTGTCTGCCGCATAGTCGGCTTCAGTGTACGCTGTGATTGTAAAAAGTGATGTACCTCCCTCGCTTAAACGCATAAACAGAGTCTTTACCGATGTTCCATCCAGGTAGACTGCAATGCGATTAGCTATCTTTACGTTATTTTTTGTGGGATTAGGTCCTACGTGTCGCATGGTGCACATCATACGCGATCTCTGGACGGGTATGGCGCGCTCTTAATGATCTAAATATATGGATTTCAGAACACTATGTCGAAGCATCTAATACTCACGCTTTGCGAAGATGTCGCGAAGGCGATGAGAATGAGGAATTTCAATGGATTTGAATGCCTTTCAATATGGCGCTGACGTCGTATGAACGCTTCTTTGGACTTCTTTGTGAGTACCTTTATGTAGTGCTTGATTCGATATCTTGCGTCGAACATCATCCTAATATGTCAGTAGAGAGATCATCGTATTCGTGCGGATGTAGATACAGTTTTGTCGAAAGACCTTATAGTGGTGTAGGGATTTTTTGACTTGGCAATCCCTCTCATTGGCTTATTATAAAGGTCGGAACTCGGCAATTAAGACTCGTCGAGTTTAATTTTGTTGAGGTAAGGCTCGTTGAGTTCAAGATCGTCGAGTTAAGACTCGTCGAGTCCAAACTCAGCGAAGCAGTCGGAAGATCGACCGTCCAATTCACTAGGTAATCGTACACGAAAAAAGGGAATGGATGGGAGCCACACAATAGAATCTCTCTAGTAAAAAAAGAGATCATTAAAAAGAGCAGAATTTCCAAGTCTAATACACGTATACACATTTAGGTAAGTTCCTGCGTGGGCTAAATTATGCCTGCCGTCGAGCATCAAGAGACATAGCTTGTAGAGGTTCTGACTGGAAGCGCTAAGTTCAAGTTGTTGCACGTAAGGGGCGTGACTCGCTTCCATCAAAAGGAAGAGCCTCGATAACGACGATCCGGTCAATCCAATAGATGGTACCGCTAAAGCCTTGTCAAGTGACAATCAGGACAACCCAACCGATAATACCGCTAATTACCTGTCGATCAGCGAGCCAGTGACCCAATAGATGGCACTGTTTTTAGACTTGCCAAGAGACGAGCCGGTGATTCTTTAACCAAGGACACCGTAAGTATACTAGTCGGGAGTATACTGCGCCTGGTGACCTATAAACGCGTGAAAAGCCGACATCCACCCATTAATGTAGAGTCACAGGATTTACGGAACAGAAACTGTTGACCTCGGGCATGCTTTTGGAAGTGAGAGTGGTTGTGGATAATCAACGAGGGCGAAAGCCAACCCGAAGGTGCGAACCGCATAATGATTTATCCCGACGTACTAGCCCAATTGCGCCGACATACTCGGCGATTGTCATGTTTGTTACGTTGAGACCGTATTGCCGCAGATTTTAACTTACTAATATACCACATTATACTGCTAATCATCTGAAGCAAAATCGTATGCCCACCTGCACAGCGATCCGATATTTGACCGACCGCCTTAATTACTTGCGAATGTTCACAATGCCGAAACTCTTCGCAGGGATAAAGCTGTTTGTGCAACACAGCCAAGTTCTCACTTTGTATTGGTAGAAGGACGTAGGATAGAGTTAATATAAAGTTTGCACATTTCAGCGGACTTTGTCTGATATGATAGAGTGTCGATTGAATGACAGATTTTTATTAAATTTTCACCTTAAATATTACCTAATCTTAAAAGATTTAACATGCTTGCGAAATTTTAAATGTATGTTTTTGAAATGCGCCAGATGCAAAGAACTTTAAGAAAGTGCGTATACAGTACCGCCATCAAGTTAAGTTCCAGAAACTTCACATTAATATTAGGAAATTGATTGAGAGTGAAGATATATTTGACCTGATCAAGCGCCCAATATTAGTCTTCTTCTCTCTGGGAAGAGAAATATATCGACGCGACGAAAATTGTAAATAATTGAGGACAGGTCAAATGTATGAAGCATATATATAATTATTCTAAATAGCAGATTAATACGGTCAATAGCGTTATAATCCATCCGCTTCATATTTGGTGCAATCAGTAATACCTGATGAATCATTTATGTACAATCGATGATTGTAGCTTTCAATCACATCTTGCCAGTTGAACCCATAATCTATGTGCAAAGAAAGCCGTTATTTGCCCTGAATGACTTGTTCGTAATCATGAAGAGATTTTATCGCTCGAATCTCATCTACAGCATCTTCATTGATGTCCATCCTGCAAGATGCGATTGCGGAACACCTTCTCTGCATTAAGTATGTCCCATGTAATGAGAATTTAGCTTGGATAGCTCTCGAGAACTGATTTCTTGTGATCTTAGATGCAACATTTGCTCTTGCCATAGAACTAATTGAAGCGGTGTTGGAAAAAAATAAATGCGCGGAAGAATAGGCAGAGACGTCATCAACTCATTCGTGGTTGTGCTCCGAATTTTCAATGCGCCAGACTACTAGTAGACTGCTAACCAAGGAGAATTGCCGGCATCAATATTATGGTCATTGACGTGATTTTTATACATTTTTAAACTTTTCGTCTATGAAAGCAGACTGAAAATTGAAACCGTGGGTTGTAAACTGCGACGCTTCCGTGATCCTTTTGTGGTTATCGAAGCTAGTTCTTGAACCGAACAGCATGAGCACAAATCAGCCATTTTTATCTGGTCTAAACTGCGCGTCGCTTTTTAGATTTACTCATTGATGATGTTTCCCTTCATTCATCGCATGATAAAGTATTACCGGTTTCGCGTCCGCAAGATACTCGTAGACAGCCTCTGCACGCGATGTATAGCATATTGCGGGGTTTGATTTGTTGATAGCGCAATTTTCTGGTTACACCGTCTTGGAATTTATTATCGTAGTACTACTTTACCTTTAAAATTGATAACTTCGTTTCTTACAAATTGACGTAATTATTTGTGGCAAACGATTATGTAGACAGCTCGAATGGGCGTATGCGTATCAAATGGTGGGTGTTTACCTATAATTCTCCTGACTTTGTAATTACATATTAATTTGGTATGTTTTATATTTTATATAAACATAATGAATATCTGGTCTTAAACATCCCTTCACAGACAACCGAAACGGTGCAACTGCCTCTTTATCAGTGTATATAAAATTAGTATAGTGTGCATCAATTGGTAATTGGTATAACTTTTTATAATCTTGTACGTAAAATAGTTTACAGCAGTTGGTATAACTGTATACAGTCCCTCCTCTGCTAACTTTTAGCCTCTGTGGACACGCTTTCCTATAAATTAGCAGTATTTATTATTCATCGGTTTAGAGGGGCCTCATACATATACTGTTGTAAAGTCAATAATTAAAGGATAAAAAGTGAAAATCTCCACCAACCACCCACTCACCTTCCACCCCCAAATTAAAATCTCCCAAAACCAGTAAAACAGGGGCTCCGATACTACCCACACAGGTTATCACCTTTGGTTTCTGCAATATGTTAGGTTGTGCCTCAACGTCACGATACGTAGCATGTAGCGATACTACCCTTACCCCTTTGTCAGAGAAAGACTTCTAGACTCTTAGAGTCTCTTGTGTACTAAACTAAACGGGTATAAATTTAAAAGGGTATCACGTCTCTTCAGACTTAATAAGACTCAAATTTGGGTATATAAACAAGTTCGTACGCTTCTAGTCCTGATTCAGGGTGAAAACGAATCCAAGGTATCACTTGGCATTGATACCTCAGAGTAATAGCCTTAATGAAGGCTCTTAACTCTAAAGACCAAAGACGTCTTAGCAAGACACGTGTCCTCAAATTATCAAAAGGGATCTGAATTTATTTACTGAATTATAGCGATAAAAACGCATCTACGTATTTAACCTTCAAAATATATTACTTAACTGGAATCCCAATACAGGTTATTTTGGTGTTACTACTCCAGAATTACAACATACTTAGAATACCTTTTGTGCTAGATACCATCCAATCATAATTGATAAAATACGGTACGGTATTACCGCTTAGCGTATTGGGTACAATAATACGCCTGAGATTTTCACTCATATCTTTATGTGTGGATCTCACGACACCATACCGGCTATATTAACCGTTTGTGTGGACCCCATTTCATAGCCATTCTGGTCGTAAGCTGGGGTTGGTGTTCCTTGTCGATAACAGATTTTATGTTTTTGGCTTACTCTTCATTAATGATCTTTTCAACTGTAACAGAAATCCACCACTCTTTAGTCAGAGGAAGACTTTGGCTTAGAGCCACTTAGCTCTGAGGAGCTAATATCAATAAGTGTAAGAATAAGTCCGTTCTAGAGAACTGGACTAGATTCTATAGTCAATCAAGCTCGACGAACAGCAGTTCCAAGAGAACTAACACCACAATTGCTAAAGCGTAACAAGTCAGTATATTTGGACCTTATGCTCAAAAGGCGTACTGAACTTTATTTATGATTTATCTACACTACTAGACCCTTTCTCGAGTACCTACACTAAGCTTAATTGCACGATTATAATATTTTATATGCCATTACTTTGATGATCGACACGTCAGTCAGTCATCAAACTATGACGTACTTAGTACGTAAGATATTAGATCTAAAATTATAGCTGACAAGGTACGATATTACCGATATCACTTTTAAAAAGTACCATCCAATACCTCTCAATATATAATCAACCTTAAATGGACGTATCGTGACCGCGTTAGATCAACTCTATCATAGAAGACGAGAGAGCTCGGCCATCGCTCATTAAGAACTGTATTTAGTATAGTCAATTTCCTGTTAATAAATCCTATTTTGTCTTCTTTTAACTATTATGAAATACAAACATGTATTGTTACTATCTGCTCACCACTCATTGCGTTCCTCTGTCGTGGCTAGACTTTATTGGTTGATATCTCGATCCTTTATCAACCAATGCACAGTGTATGGCTCCTGCATCACAATATTACCTATAAATAAAATGTTGTTAGAATATGATGTCTTTATTAAACATAATATTTACAATTACTATTTACCTTACGTAAAATACCATGTAACGGACTCACCCCGTTACGAAAGTCCGATAAGTAAGTGCCTTTACCTTGCATTATATTTATTAGGAAACCCAGCAAACTATTTCTCAGTCTTCTACTGACATTCAAAGTACGAACACCACACAAACCACCCTCAATGCTTGGTTCGAACAGGTTTACTCCCCTATATTTGGTAGAAATTCTCCTTCTATGCAGTTATATCTAGCTTTTCGGCTATTAGTTTTAAGTCATAAGTTAACGACCATAAAAATACCATAGAGCGACACCGGTGAACATTCGATCCTAGAAGTTAGCGGAGATTAAAAGCTCTCGAAGCAAACTTATCAGAGGGAGGACTTCAATTAATCATTTTCTGGTTGAATGTGGATGGTAGAAGGATTGGTTGAGTTAAAATATTCAGGACGAATTTAAATTTTTAAAGATAAAGCTTTATTAGCATCTAGTTGAAGTCCGTTGTGGTCTTCAAATTATTTCGTTATTCATAATCAACTGCAGCCGATTACATGGACTAATCGTAGCGAGATGCCTGATGATCTCGAAATAACGAGCCGATAATATGCAGTCCCAAAAATTATCCTGGGTGTCGTAGAACTACACAACGCACGCGGGCTAGCGTAAATAAATCTTTTTTGAGTTATCTCGCTGATGTGACGCACTTCTATAAGTAAAAAATGTTTTTCCGATAACACAGAAATTTAAGGTACACTGAATGCTCAAGATGCTTTTGCTTATACTTCAGCCCATCCGGACCCCACCTTGTATCTAGAAGTCCACATTATCCCATTGAGCAGTAAATTAACTATTTATAGTACTTTTTGTCGATATGATTATTGACAGTTTTTAGATTGTGAACGTATGTGAATGGAATGGGAGCGTGAAAGACGGGACTCGCTACCTCGAGCATTGTGTCAGATTATGAATGTAATAAAGGGATTATGCGATTAAGGAAATGAGCAAAACATAACGACGCTTTGTAGCGCCGTAAACGATAAGGTTGTATTACAAGAATTCTCTTTTTTTACGGATCTACCTCGTAGCGCCATTGTTGCTATAACTCACCACGTAATATGAAAAAAGAGATAATAAAAATGCCCCAAATAATTAGATAATACAAAAGGGACTGGTTAGGTCGACGCCTTCTACTTACAACGCAAACACCCTTTGGATAAAGATATAATAATGATCTTATAATGCCAGTGCCCACTGAAATTATCATAAAAAGGGGAGATAATCACAGTGCAATACAGAATATTATACCCTCCTTCACTTCTCGACTCACCTCACCACACTTCACGTTTTATGTATAATGGTATTTTTTGTGGCCTCACGTCAATTTGTCGAATCTACCTTTTTAATCTAATATTTTAGTTTTATCCCACAGACACTCACAGCTAAAATTATATGACCATGAAATTTCTGATTTAAGTGCAAAATGTGGCTGGTAATAAAAGATAAATAAGGGAACGAACTGCGCTCTGTACTCTTGCCGAAGATTTAGTACTGACTCTTTAAGCTCATGTTTGACCCACTATAAGAATTACTCTGTTCGTACTGCACATATCTCTGAGCCACCACCAACCGAGACTGTCAGTAAGTCTTAAGAGGCTGAAAATAGTTCAATTATCGCACATAGTCGTGTCCAAGAATATGCAATGCAGAGGTTGAGATCGAAGTCGTCAAAGTGCATTGTAGGAAACGCACATGGAGATCAAAGTTTACAGGGCAGGATCGTGAACTACCAATAATATTCGCTCTGCGCCGTACCTGGATACGCTATAGAATCCTATCATAACACGCAGTCGAGATATTTACTTCTGAATGAATAAAAGATAAAAATATATGGTGGAGTAGTTGAATATTTGCATCAGTGTAAAGTTTCTCATTAAGTTATCGTACCGAAACATGATGTCTGTAAAGCTGCCGGTGTAGCAGTAAATCTGCAACAACACGAACGCCAACACTTCCTCGCCCACCTTGGTTAAAATAAATCTACCAAAACAATTGCGAGAGTTAAGACCACAATTACGCACACGGGACCCGCCAACGCTGGATATGCGGCTTATACTGGATACCGCAACGCTAATCAGGAGTGAAAAGTCATGCATTAATTTTTGAGGGGGGCACCATCATAAAAAAGTACATATCTTTTATCTAGAGGTGTACACGTAGTAAGTAGGTAGGTAGTGCCTACCTAGTCAGTCCTTAAAAATGCCCTAGATAATTAGAAATATAAAAAGCCTCATGTCCTAGTATACTCTTGTTAAAGTGACACAAATATCACGACATTTTGCATCGATGAAAGACCCAACTTATATTAATCACCATTCACACGCAATATGCTGATACGTCGGACTTACTCAAACAGATGAGCTCTTGACTATGGTCCAGCGGATATTCACCGTGACAGAGTGGACAGATTCTATGCTTGCGTATAAACGCTACATCACGTCAATACACATCCACAAAGGGAAAAGGTTGTAAGATAGGTGCCGTAGAGACAAGCTAGGTCGAATCTAGAGAATTTGTAGTCCTTAGACATTTAGAAGCGTCATTAAATACTATTTATTTAGGGAATTGTTAGATTCACTTCCTTTTGGGTTAGATTCACTCCCATTTTCTTTCGTTAAGTAAACACGTGTAGCAATAAGTTCTCATTGGTGTATATTTAGTGCTATATATACTTGTTTTCTCTTTTATAACCTCGCAAGACGAATAATTGTTAAGAATATATGGGTTCGCCCGGTGGCCTGGTGGCCCCACCAATTGCCATTACCTTAAGACAGGGCGATGCCATGGGGATAATATGACGGCAACGCTCCTGCCCACAATATTAGCCGATAATTATAGGTATATGGATAAGAAAGAGTCTACGTATATTGATAGTATACTATTTCTACTTACTTTCTATCAAAAGTACTTTAAGGCCATAACACTGCACCCTTATAAAGCAAACACTCCTATACATATCCAAATTGGACAAGACAGTCACGCGCAGCTTTGAGTGGCATTCAACGAACAATAATTATAATATAATTTTATTAGCAAAATATGGAATGGAAAAAGGTAAAGTAGAAGACGAAAAGACCGGATGGTGGTAATGAAGACGATTAAAAATATTGATGTACAGTAATAGATCAGCAGAAACAGCGATGTAGATATTAAGCGACGAAGAAAATGAGGCCGTATAGAATCATCACTAAGTGTGGCATCGCGTGGCTATTATTATACTTCACTCTTATCATAAACAACGCGCGAAACTGCAGCACGTTGCTATTATTATTCTTATAAAAAATGTAAGTGTATAAAACGATAAAAACGCTTGTTTACGTGAAAATGACTTCCGCTCGTAATGCACTTTGCTACTCTTCTTCTTATCGACACACTTAAGTGTCTAAAACGATAAAAATGCGCATTTACGTGAAAATGACTTCCGCTCGTAGTTCAGTCATATATTATGTTTTTAAATATTCATGCCATTGTCAAAACTCCGTAGAAATAAAGGATTACTGTGGCATTCACCCCACTCTTTACAAGTTTAGGATACGTCGTTTAAAGCGGTGGCTAATTTTGTGTCACTAATACCGCTAGTGTAGAATAATGGAATTGTACTGACCGCTCGTGTCGTAGTGTAAGAGCCAAAGATGAGAATTTTTCGGACGGCTGTCGAACCAGGTACGATCTTGAGGTGTATGCACTATCGTGACTTCTCGCTTAAGTAGGATGGTACCGTATTATAAGGTATGCTAGACGGGCAGATTTTACACCTATTGACAAATCAGAATTGACCTTTTTTAATGTTTACCCAACGAAAGAAAAGGAAGTGAATCTAAATAAAAATGGAGTAAATTTCACAACTTCCTTTATTTATTAGAATACATATACTAGTTTGTAGCTCATCGTAACAACGCATAATGTGGTGTGGCACCCCGATATGAGCTCAAGAGGGCCGCATGCGAAGTGCAAAAGGATACAGTACGAAAACTAATAAAACAATCTATTTGAAGTCCGTACCGTTAATTTCAATGCAAAGTGTATTTGTTTATTTCAAACTGTGACATATATGCCGAAGTAAGTTAACACTTCGACCAAATCAAATGTATTGTGTGTAATGTCTTTACCCCTTGAACTCTCCACGTCCAGTGTGATGTTTTGGAGCTTATATTTTCACTAACAGCACTGGTAAATTCCTGCAATAGCACTGGTACCGGTTTCATATTGGTTTGTATCGTACCTTCATATGAGACGCAGCTTTGTGCACACGGCAGTTTTGAGATGGCACAATTGTATCTAGTCTAGAGTAATTGACATGTCAGATTCACTATTTACGATATAAATACGAAACGTCCGGGCAAAACCGATAAAGCAACGTTTTTTTAAATAAAATGACAAACAACTTCGATAGACTATGCTTGAGAAATCATCGCATTTTTCCTTCTTGCAATACGCCAGCATGGGAAGAAGTCTAAAAGCATTTGAATAATAAAATAAGAGACAAACAGATAGAACAGATTCATGATAGTCTATTACCTTGTTTAAATATGCTAAAGAAACTAGAGCTAATCGACAGGAAGCGAATTCCTATACCACAACTAAAACAAGTACAAAAGCAGCACTGTAGTACTGCCAACAGTAACAGTGTAGCAACAACAGCAAAAACAATAGCTACATCAGTTTTAACAACAGCAACAGTAGCTGCGAACACCACGAAAGTAGCATCAGTATCGAAAGCAACAACAGCAGCAACAACAACAACACCGGCAAAAAAGGCAACAGGTATAAAATAAAAACGTACTGATACAACGACGACTACAGCAACACCGGTAGCAGCAACAACTATACCAGCAACAAAACAGCAGCAACTGAAACAAAAACAAAAATCATAACAATTATTAAAAGGCAATAAAACAACAACCAACACGATAGCAAAACCAATACAATCACTAACAACAACGCCAGAACCGATTGTCTACATTTACGACCGCGGTCGAAGATATAAAGACGCGTTCACGTCTTCCCTGTTTCGTCTGCGCTTGCAACTAGTGGCTGGGAGTGCAGCACGCCCGCGGCAAAACCCGTCCGTGGCTCCCCATACAGGGCGAGGTTCGAGCACGGCTGTACAATGAAAACTGAATAATGACCAAAGATATGATTTAAATTTGTACTACGTAAGCTTTGAGTATACTAGGACCTGGAACAGTTATTTATTTTCTCTTAATCTAGTTTTTTACTATCTGGGGCATTTTTCATTTTCCAATTATCTAGGGCATTCTTTTTCGGAAAATTAAAAAATTGTCCCAATTAATCCCGAAAATAAAGAATGTCCTACGTCCTCGTATACTTGAGAAAACGTGATACGCATAAAATTAATATCTTTAATCGTTTATCAATTGACTTTGAATGGCCGTGATCAACCCCGACCTGCAGGCGGAGCCGCGTAGGGGATTCTACCGCGGCCGTGCTGCGCTTGCAGCCACCGGTTGCGGACGCAGACGGCACAGGGTAGATGTGGACGCATTTTTCAGACAATCAGTGCTGATGTTGTTAATGATATTGGTTTTGCTATCGTTTTTATTATTGCTATTATTGTATTCTAATGTCATATTTGCTATGATTGTTGTTTTGTTTCAGTTGCTGCTGTTTATTACTAGTGTCGTTGGTGCTGGATTCGTTGTTGCTGCTACCGCTGTGGCTGTATCCGTCTTTTTTATTGTTGTAAGCAGCTAATGTTGTTCCTGTTTTTTTATGATACTGCTACTAATAAAGTTAGTGTTATTGCTGCTGATGTCGTTTTTTCATGCCCCTGCTGTTGTTGTTCTTGGTATTACTACTGTTATGTGGTGTTGTGGTACTACAGTTCTACTGTTGTAGTTGTTTAGTTGTAGGATAAGAATGCGTTTCCTTCTCGTACGCTATAGTCACTCAAGCTTTCTTAATATTTAAATAGAATATCATGAATCTAGTTTCTAACTGTTTGACCCTAATTTTATCAATTCGAGAGGCTATAACAGTGATAATGGCGAAATTTTAGTCGATGCTGTTAAGATTCTCTCCAAGGACAGCAAGCTGGAATTGCAGAGTTTAAGTGGTAATGACAACACACACAAGACATTCTGTTTGTTCGGAGTCGTAACTCACTTCAGCATAATACGGTATAGTTTTAAGAAACGAATACACTCTGTATCAAACGTACAGTACAGACGTCAACAAGATTTTGTCGGACTGTATCCGCCAGCACTTGAGATGTGGCCCTCAAACGGTAATATATGATGCTACACTACATGCTGCGTTGTTCCGATGTGCTACAAAACTACTTTTCGTATATTTATAACGTAAATTGGTAGTAAATAATGGCTAAGGACATACACACCCTCTACATTCGACCTGAATTTTCTTTACCACACCGACCTTATTTCCTTTTGTACGCTGCAAGTATGTATTGATGTAATGTAGCGTTGGTTCGTGAGCGTAGAATATGTACACTCTGTCACTGTAACGGGGCACCAGAGCAACACACTGGATAATTAGTGTGGAGTTACTATCACCGACAGCAGCGTGAATACAATGTAGATAGATTTTGGAAGCTGGTGATCAAGCATCGAACTGAAAAGCAAAACGTATGCACCAGACAATTATGAACATGCTACGATCAATGATACTCGGGTCTGGATTTTCAATAAGATTTTGGGGAGACGCCGTAAATTTGCAATTTATACTTTGAACTGCATCCCTTCTCAAGGAAAAAGTAGTTGCGCTTCACCTATTGATGTGTTGACGAGGGCTAGACCTAGCCTGACCAACATTTTCATTTTCGTCTCACAGTGCACTACTATTTAGAACCCGAAGTACAAGGCACTCGACGGACGCGGGGAGGAGATAATCGTCATCGATAATTATGATGAAGTCAAGCGGTACCGCGTTTTGTTTAGATTGGGTGGTACGTACTACTCAAAACTTACAGAAATATTAAGACACTAAGTGAAGAGGCGAATGAGCGGTTCATTCGTCAAATTAACGATAAAGCTGAGAACCGAGACTGGCGAAAAGAAGACCTCGAGTAAATGTGATAGTGTCAAACATTGGGAGGAGTCGAGTCAAAACATAGAAGCGGTAAACGTGTGGTAAGCGTGGAGGTCAAGGAAACCGTTTGCCGACAGACCGGATGTGACTAGCCCTGATTTGGTCATGGTAACATACGGTCGGAAGAAAACCCCACTACGAAAACTTAATGGGGCTGTGTGTCATGAAAATCCTACTAGTTGAAAAGATACCCTGAAAAGTGATAAACACGTCAAATAGGAGCGTGCAGCAAAAGATGAGATTGATTCTCTGGTCACGAATGTCACGTGGGGAGTAGTATTCTGCAACAATGAAATACACCCGCTCCACACGAAGTGGTTGCTTAAGAAGAAGACAGATACGAAGGAAACGTGGAGTGTTACAAGGCACGCAGATGGCGTATAGAAATTAACAGTCGCTATCGAAAACTTACACGCTGCATGTGCCGCGGTCATGGACATGACGACGAGCAAGGTAATTCTGGCATTGTCACAAATATAAAGTATTCCAGCGCGACACGGGGATATGTCAAATGCATATTTTAAGGCATGCGTGGAGTCATAAATCGGTAATTGTTTGTACGTACCTTAGAGCATGAATATGGAATAGATAGATCTTCAGCGGCTTAAGGATAAGCATTCAAAACAGGTGGTTTGACGACGTCAGCGCAGTATGTATGAACTGAAACAAGATGGATAACGTTGGTCAGAGCTAATTTAAAAAAGTTGCAGTGATCAGGTTTCGTGCAATGTGTGACAGACACTTGTCTCTATTCCAAATTCGGCAGGGGTGGTCAAAATGTTGTTGGAGTGTACGTGGATTTTACTGGCGACAGGGACGACGTAGGAAAGTGTGAACCAAGTTTTTATCCTCTTGACAATGCTTCAAATCAAAAACCCGGTAGTCGTGATTCAATTCCTAGGCGAGCGAATTTTTCATTCGGCTGCGAGTGATTATGACATCAAACAAAAAGCGTCTATTGATGAGATGTTGACGAAGTTTGGCCTCCAGGATGCAATTCCTATGTCGATTTCGATTGGACTCGACGTATGATAATGATATGGAAGACTTATACTTGCTGCTTTACAAGGAGAGTTCGGATGGAGCCGCATCGGTGCAGAGCTTCCAATCAATTTTTAGGTCCTTATTGTGGCTAGCACGCTGCTCATGCAATAATATTGCCAATGCACTCCACCGAGAAAACCGCCGATTGCATACGACAATATCGAGCGACTAGAATCTCGTCAAGCAAATCGCGAGGTACCTAAATCAACCGAGAATGTCAAACTACGACTCAAGCAAAAACAAGATGCGAATAATTGTGTTGTGAAACTTATCAGCCAAAACGACCCGGATTTTTTTCGCCGGCGATAAGGACATCCATACATGGTAGGCTGCTGAATGTTCTGTTTGAACGGCATGATTGTGGGCTGGAAGTTTCACAATCGGGAGCTGAACAATGCTTTCGTAGACACATTGATAAAAATTATGTGCTTAAGTGATATATTATCATTCTTCATAGAGCAACGAATAATTATTGGAATTAGTGTATGTTTCGAGGAGCACAGTCATGTCCAGTACATAAAAATATCGTACAATAATGTTCAGATAGCGAACGCAAAATACACGAAATAATGAGCTAATCACGTACATATACAATAACGTGCAGCTAATCGCGGTACTCCGTTTTGACTATACGAAGGTGCTTTTATGATTAAGAATAGCATCATTCGAAAATTCTTCTTTGTATCGCAACTCATCGCAGTTTCATAACCAAAAATATGTTGACATAACTAAATGAAACCGACCTTTATTATTAGCCCGACGAATATGTGTCGCACTCGACCAAACATAAATATATCATAGGGCTGGAAAAATACCTGTAAATATGTTGACTTTGCGTATGTGGGTACAAAATAGAGCAAGCAAGATGCATCGTCGGAGTTGTTGCTTAACGCGTCGGCATCCACACAGCACGGAAGAAACACGCTAATGTCGGTATCATCGAGCCGCCCAGAACTGAGAACTTGTAAGCTAGGACAGATCCACTGAAAGCTGATTTGTTATATGAAGGCATTTAAGTGCGTACAAACCATTTGACGATAAAAAATGATAATATAGTGGCTCATAGCGCCCATCGGTACTTATTTCTGTCCTGTCATACGTATATTATACTGTAATGGGGTCACATGTGACTGGAGTGTACACACCATTGGGAGTGTGGGTTAACACACACACACCTATTTTTTATCCACGATACTTAAGTAGAGTACAACACTTCTATGGTAAAGTACGGTACTGCAGGGCAGTGACATAAGTGATAGCGCTAAGGATGACTGACACGTGTTATCTGCTCAAGGTTAAATCAAGGGGATATTAGTAAGATACAAAAGATAGATATATTCTCGTTTGTGAGGAATGCTGGAAGATCTCTACAAATATAAATCAGTTGAAAACTAACCACGTCTAGCATACTTAGTACCCTGGACACCCGTGTGCTAGAGATTAGTTCAAAGAACCAACTACCTCTGTGACTGTGATGTGTGACCTCCTCACGCATATGCTTGATATACATGTATCTATATACATAAATGTATTAGTTTCAGAGCTTGTGGTACGTCTTTTTTTAATTGTTAATAAACTCCTTTTAGAGTAGATTTTCCCTTTCCCATAAGGTTTGTATTCGGAATAACAAAAATCACCCTACCAAAATCACGTTCGAAATTTTATCTTTTTGATAAATTCATGACTGATAATATTTTTACAATACATTTTAATCAATTTTCATTGCTTATGTAGAAAATTGATTGCAAAAAGCATTCCACGGCTATACAGCCACATTCACCCTAAATATCGCTAATAAATGAGATTTTTCCAAAGATGTAATGATGGGCATTGCGAGTAGGCTAGATTCCTTTGCGATCTTTATCTTATTAATCTCTTTGTATGCATATGATTGTTTACACTCTTTGCAAAGCAAAATGCAAGTTGGGGCTCCTAATTGATCATCCGCAACATGAAACGTCCACCAACCTATTTTAGATTGTAGAGTAAAGTAGATACGGGAGCTCTATGTAAGTTGCTCGCTTCGCATCTTGAATCAAACGCTAAAAACGAGCGCGTATGTGCAAACTTATCACTTTCATCGTTTTTTATGCAAAAACATTGAATTAGTTTGATAACTATGACTACTATACTATACATATTTTTCCTTGCGCGAGTCGGTGATGCTACAATAATTTAATGTGTAAGGAAAAAAAGAGAAAGTCGATGAAACTGACCACTGAATATCGTCTTCGACTCCATGTTCCAACAAATTCATATTCATTTTAGAGAGAGAAGAAAAAGGAATTCAGTATACCGAGTCGTCTTCTATCGCTTTCGTACCACTCATTCCGGACACGTTGTCACCTTTTCAATCACATTTCGAGCTGTACAAGTAGAATTCCAACCGCGCTCTTTATAATCCCTACATTACTCATCATTAGCTTTATTATTAGCTGCAGAAATTAATTCCCCACATCATAATATTAAGCCTCGTATAATGAAGCATGGCATGAGAGTCTTATCCATTTATGGTGAAAGGTTGGTTGTTACTGTTTAAAGGTGTACTTAATCCTGTGTATCTGAAAGTAGAGATCATTATTATAAAAATCGGGCAGCTCTCACCCATCAAGTTCGAATTCAAAAGGTTATGCGTACACCGTATACTTGAAAAAAAATATATACAAAGGAGGAGTGAATCTAGCAAAAAATCATAAATGTGTACAATTACCCCTCTTTATAAAAGATAACATTGCGTCCACTGTTAAGTGTTTGTACAAAGGTCTCAAAAAAGAATATGATCGCCGTAAAAGATTGGATGATTCTGACAGTCCATTTCCAAGAACAATGCATCTGAGTATTGTCAAATACACTTTATTATAAAAAAGATAAGCGATTTTGCCAAACAACCTTACTTTGAGACGCCGTGGTCGGCTCCTTAAGCATCTCTTAAATAAGTCCCTTCTTGAACAGAAGTGTTGCTGTTTACTTTGTGCACCAACCTGCCTACTGCTCGTTTTGCACTTCAGTCGTCGAATATCACCATTATGTATGATTGAATATATACATCCATCATTTCCAGGCGACTGGTGGGTACAGCACCACGCAATCATAGGCCCTGTTTAAAGGGACAACGCGCAGGTATGTGGTGACGAGTTGGTCGTGGTATCTATCAGTATGACGGCAGAGTCATATGCAAGCGCCCACATGATCTGCCTCAAAATCAGCACTGGCGACGTCTCCACAGTCTAAAAAGGAATGATTCGCAGATGAGCTCAGATGTAGCCAAGTATCACGTGAAATAAAATCATCAAGTGTGGTGCATGCTTTCAGTGCTGATCATGGAAACTGCCGGCCACCCGCCTAAAAATGCATTATTGAAAAATGCGAGCACGAAAATTATTGATAAGACTGGTGTTTTTGCATGCATTCTATGATATCTGCATAAGGGCACTGACACCCAGCACTCCAAGACCACTGCTCCATTTTCTTTAGTAATTGAGAGAAATGAATGGCCATCTATGAACATCGTGCGGTACACCAGATGGCTTGGCCTCCAATCGATTTATGGCGTGTGGCCTTCATATCAGTTACCGATAATGAGATCACATTTCGAGTCCAAACTAAACAGTGATGGGTGAAACATCTGGCAATAACCTTAGAAAAAACCTTCATCCCACCAAAACCGCTTCCCAAAGTTGAAACACGCGGAAGCGTCAAGCCTTCTCCACCTGTTTGACATGTATTCGTCTTGAGTGTGGGAAAATACAAGGAATGGCAACGGCTTGCTATATCTTTGGACAACGACCTTATTAAGACGGAAACGCAAGGCAAGAGCAACTTCAAGGCACCAGGTCTGCAAATTCTACGTCGTAAGGTCGCGAATCCTTTGGTGCAAGTGCATATACAACAGAACTAAATTTGTGAACGTGATGAATACTAGGCTCGCTTTCAAATATCTTATGAAATGGTGTGCACTTTACAAACCTGTTGCGGATTCTATTCTCCAAGTAGACTGCATGATCAATAGCATCTGGCCAAGTATCTTCAATTCATTTCTAAACACAAGGAGATGATAAGTTGAGAGAACCCGAGTCGCTTTGCATTAATTGGCGCTCACAATCCCAGGGGTGTAGTGGTACAGCACTGACACTAGGACCGGGGGTACCTATATCGATACCCGTGGTAAAAATTTCGATTACAGGACACCGGAGATAGGCTAATATGTAGACGAGTAACCACCAATGGGTGGCCGCCCTGCCAACCCGCACCTCAGGGTGTGTGATATTTGGGTGGGCTGGAGGCCCTACAAGGCGAAAGTCCCCATAGTGTAATGAGAGGTGCGGGCTCCTAACGAGGAGCAGCATCACTGAACCCGCAGGCCACTTGCGGGTGGTATGAGGAAGCCGCGCGGCATAAATCTCTAATGGTCGGTCACGGCTATTTTCTCTATTGTGTAACGTCCGATCGTCGCTTAGTGCTACAAACATATAAACCCACGCATCGGAAACCCTTACGCTCTACCCTACCTTAAATGTGTCTTCAGGTAGTAAACGAATTTAAAAATCTTCGAGTCGACCGTTGCGCACTAAAAAATGTTGTCAAACACTTACTATTTGCATGATAGAAAGTGATTTTATGCGAGTCGGTCAAACCGAGGTATGGAGGTGCGATATAGATCGTACTGCATTTTTAAGGTGTATGTGGGTGTGGTACATAGGGTGTATGCAGTTATAGTGGGGTGTATATAACAATTTTCTAAATGTACTGATATTTTGTGTAACATGATCTTTCCCCTAAATACTTTTTCAACGGTGTCATTATCGTGATAAATTTTTATGGTCGATTTGTTTAGAAATTGTAACATCTTTTTGACGTTGTATCTAATATACCAAGAGCTGGTGGGGGGTATTTCAGCACATTCCGACGTAGGCGATCCAGGTGCAGTGGTTTTCTTTTCTGCTGAACAAATACACATCAATGATGAAAATGAGGCTATACCGTAGGAGCAGGGGAAACCAGAGAGCATCTATGTATAACTAATCTACATCAGCTTTTGCCACTCATCACCTGACAGCTTCTCCACCCCATGTGTCCTACCAACGTAACTAAAATGTGCTGGCATTTGAGTGATTCAAGGAATTGTTTTAGGCATTTAGACAAGCACGGTCCTCTTGGGTATAATACCCACCAACACCCCGTACATACTTACGACGTACGGAATTCAGCTCGTCTCGTATAAGGAAACAGTAGCATATTTGCTCAACAAATTCACACATAGCCATAATAATTTTGTCAATAACGCCGTTTGTAAAGAGCCTGTATCGCTTTATAGACAATTAAAATTCAGTGCTACAACGACAAGTTTCTACCAGTTTTTGATCGCATTGATACATATCGGTGATGGCAATGAATCGTTGCTGATTGTTTTTCGAGAGCTCTTGCGAGGCGTGAATAATTGTAAACATTACAAAAGGAATAGATTGTAACATTCTTATTTCTTACCTATCGCATTACGACGTAATAGGATCACGTGTTGCGTATCTTAATATCACGAAGTCACTTATAGACTCAGCGTCATAATTTGCCTATCATGCCATGCTAAAACTATCTGGGTATATACTGACACTGGAAAACGGAATCTTGGGCAGCGAACGGGATTGATCCACCGGTAGTCCATGCCATAATCGATGAGTGCTAATATTCAGGAACTTTTATACATAGCAGCTAACGCATGAAGCACTTCGCCCGAAAATACAATCAAAAGATTGAATTTCAAGGTAATTGACGGGAGTCTACGCAAGCGGTAAAGCATGTAATTTAATATGATAATGCGCGCAAAAACTTACCATCTCTTGCTACTTTATTTATGATTGTTATAGAGAGCTGGCGTTGCATGGCTGTCGTCAGCTCGTGCTGTGAAGGTTTTGTAAAGTACTATAACAAGCGCAAACCCTACTCGTCACCTAAAACTTATTATAATTATAAAAGTACTCTTTTATGAATGTAATGATAAATTGATGGAAGGTAGCTTTGGTTGTGCTTCAATAGTTTTTTCTTTGGATATTTTTGTAACTTTAAGCTCTAAATTATGTGATAATTTAGATACTGCGAATCTGTAAAATTTCAAATGATTGCTTCTATATATTTACTAACTATTACAAATAATATCGATTATGTTGATATTAGTAGATCATTTGGCGCTTTTCATTTATATTTTATTATTTAATTACACTGAATTTAAACATTTATGTGGTGTAATTCGTTTATATAAGTTATTACATCGAAAACTGTATTCTGACGTACTATATAAGAGAAAATGAAAAAATGCCCCATTTAAGCTCGAAAATAAATAAAATACTCCAGATAATTGGATAAACAAATTGCCTCATATAGGTGGAAAATAAAATCCGAGATAACTGGGAAAAATGCCCCAGGTAATGAGAAAAAAAAAGTATCCCACATCCCGGTATACTCAAGTTACCTTGACACACGTAAAAGCCCACGTATTAATCATTTCTCAAAAACCATTTACGCCCGTGCTCAACCCCCGATCTAAGGGGGAGTCGCGGACGGGGTTCTGCCGCAGGTGTGCTATGCTTGAAGCCACCAGTTGCGGGCGCAGACAGCACAGGGTAGACGTAAAGTCGTCTTCATATCGTCGGCCAAAAGTGTACACATGGACAGTCCGTGCTAATGTTGTTAATCTTATTATTGATATTGCTATTATTGTTTTCCAATATGAATATTGTTGTTGTTATAATGGTTATTTTCTCGTGTATCAGTCAGTATCTTCTGTATTTGTAGCTGGTGTCGTTGTTGCTTTTGTTACTAATGTTACTGTTGTTGATGTCGATGCTGCTGTTTTTATTGTTGGTACTGGTGTAGCTGTTGTTTTTGCTGATGCTGTTACTCTTATTTGACCTGCTGCTGTGCTACTGCTGTTAGTTGTTCTTGGTGTTGCTAATGTTACTTTTGATGTTGGAGCAGCAGTACTGATTTTTATTTGTATTAGTTGTAGGATCGGAATTCGCTCCGGCTCGTTCGATATAGTTACTTAAGCATATATAATAAAGGAAGGGAAACGTTGACCACCCACCAGGTTTTCGCTAACCCCCACCACCCCTATATATTACCGTAATTTATTCGGTTAACGTCTTCTGATTGGTAGGATTGAGAGTATCACCGTTCTCAGAAGATATGTACAATCGCATTTACAAATGATAAAATACTAGAATTGAATATTTTGTGCATGTCTTTAAGTCGGTGACGTGTGGTAATTTATTATGCGGCTAGCCTCCACTATACTGGATCTCGATTAGCAAGTAGTGGGCGAAAACCTACGGTGGGGACAATCCCCGACTTGAGTATGTACAATTACCTCGTTCTATTGCAAATCGCTCGCGTTTAACCACCGTACGACACTTTTCTTCAGATTCCAGCATATTGAAGGCGATGCCAAGACGTAACCATTGCAAGACTCCAGTGCACGTGTGATGGAAGAAGAAAGTTCTGTCAAAGAGGGATAGAAATACGTGTGGGTCGCTCTTATGGCGCTAATCTGAGCTCCACGAAAAGAAAACTTTGCGGCGGTGCTCTGGCATTTGACTGGATGGCGTACGTGTGACAAAAGCGATTGAGTGGGTAACTATTCGACGTTGATGAAATAATATACCTCGACTTGTGAGTACGCTGATGTAGTAAAGGATACAAGAAGCGTGGTCTCAACAAGGTTACTATGCGAGCGATGAGTGAGAAGGTTTTACCTGCATCCAAGAGAAGGAGGTCTACAGAGTTACACCACTACGTGGCTTTCCTATAGTAAGATTATTCCGCGATACCATGATTAATTGATTTGACGAGTTGGGGGATGAGGGAGATTGTTTATCTGATATTGCGGTGCGTAATGTGCGTTTAGACAGGATGAAATTTCTGACGGTGCTATTCTCAATCCTACCAATCAAAAGGCGTAATCGAGTAAATTACGGTAATATATAGGGGTGGTGGGTGGTTAACGAAAACCTGGTGGGTGGTTAACGTTTCCCTAAATGAAATAGACCATTATGAATCTATTCTATATGTTTGTCACTTATTTTATTAATTTGAATGCTTTCAAACTTCTTCGATTGCAGGTTTATTGCAAGCAAGGGGGGTGCAATGATGCTTCACGCATATTACATCGAAATTGTTTGTCATTTTGTCGTACGAAAACGTTACTTTATTACAATCGTCCGGACGTTTTGGATTGAAATCGTAAATATATAAATCTGACATGTAAATTACTCTGTATTAGTTACGATAGAGCCGTATCAAATTGCCGCGTGCACTAAGCTACGTACCATATGAAGGTAAGATACACAAGCAATGAGAAACCGGTTTAAGTGCTGTTAACGACTATATACTCCAATAATAGCACTCTGAACGTGGAGATTTCAAAAGGTAATGGCATTACAGACAAGAAATATGATTTAGTCGAAGTGTTAATTCACTCCATCATCTATGTCATCCTATTTCCCTTTGCACATATGTAATTACGGAATGTAGCGTTGATACGCGAGCATAGCATATTGTCACTGTGTCACGGTGAACATCCGTGTGACCGTAACCAATATGTTAAGCCCTTCATTTAAGCACCATGTCGGGACATGTGTGCCAGGTTAACTTACAGAATGCGGGTAAGTTCAACATGATATGCCCACTTTCAAATCATCCACTCCATTTCACTAACTATAAACATCTCAAGAGCGGACCGTATATTGGCCACAAAAAGCTTGAAGGATGCAAGCAGAAAAAGGAGCGTCTCACGCTGACAGTGTGCTAAAAAACTAACTTTTTGGACTAGCTACCATCTCTTGTCATTGGCAAATATGAGAATACTCTCTACTGCGAATATATCAACCGAGAAAGCTTTAAATGCAAGTAATGTAGCAACCCGAAAGCTTGAATGACACAATATATATTTGCCAAGTCGCGGATGTCAGGGTGTAATGTTATCTTTATTATAAACAACTGGAGCACATATCCCGATTATGCAGCTCGCATCTATTGGTACACTGCGCAGCACAACCGTACTTTATATGCCACCAAACACGACATCAAATTTCCAGCCTTGCGACGCAGAGATTAACGGAAGTATCAAGGCTTACTATAGGCGCCGTTATGACCGCCTCTGAGCTCAGCACTTCAAAAGAAGGTAGCAGACCCCTAGAAGATTGACGTGCTCAAGGCTATGCATATTGCTGTTGTAGCCTGGATCATAAAAGTGAAGCCAGAAACAATTCGCAAATGCTTTTGCCATTGCCTAATTCACACCGCCAATGCTGAAAGGACACCTGTCCCAGAAGAGTCACTTATTGACCCTGAAGTAAATCAAAGATCTCGAAGAGTAGGTTCAAAAAGCTTTGATATCGGAACGTTATGGATATTCGCAATCTCATTAACTATCCTGCTGAGCGCGAAGCTGCTTACGTTTTGACTCAGAAGGAAATTGTCCAGGAAGTCTCCTCAAATCCTATACCAGAAGTTGAACCGGAAACCGACGACAGTCAAGAATAACTTTCTTTGAAGGCAACTGAGGCACTGCAGTGTGAAAATTCGATGCAGTAGTTCTGGATGCAGCAAGACATTGTCGATTATGAGATGCTTGCTGCCATCCAGACAGCCAAGGATTAGATCAACATTATGAGGACTAGCAAGATCATTCAAAAGCCAATATCAATTATTTCTCCAAGGTTTGGATGCCCAAATGTAGAGAATTCGAGTCGATTTTGTGTGTGCCATAGTAGCTTATCAATTACAATTTATGTTTGGTGTCACCTGTGGAGTATTAATTATTAACGTTTGTAGGGTTATTAATAAGCGTACGGGGCCCTACTTGGGACTAGAGGCATACATTGATTAACACAGGTAATTTTGTAAGGCAGTATCAATGAGACAGGTTCTACTGTATAATCAAAAATGAAATTAATATCACGCTATCAAAAAATTAAAAAATCCACAAAAATAAAAATATACCACAAGATGACGAAAATGAAATTTTAATTTTATCAAGCCGTATACTACACGTATTAGATGCCAGATTCCAGTACCAATTTTGACTTTAAGCCAAAACTTGTTCATAGGTGTATTGTGAAATGTTGACAAGCAAAGAAGAAGACAAATCTTAATTTTGCTAGTGACAATGCGCTTCAATTCAGCTACTGCCTGAAGGACAAAATTCACGGCACAATTATCGTCTGAAACGCATCAGGCATAAATCATAACCTCAAAAAGGAATAATTTTACTCAAAATAGAGTCGAATCGTGACTTTTTCGAACAGTTTGTTCGTTGCATATTGATATCTAATTAAAAGGTTGCAGATAGCAACGTCGGCCTTGTCCTGTTGATCCTTCGTTCCAATTATGTGATGCGACGCTGATGACTGACCGAATAGTGATAAAGGATTGTACAAGACCATCTAACGGTGTAACTAATGGATCATTTCTTGAGAAATTGTCATGATCTAAGACGAACACCCTATTATTTTAGGCAGCTAATAATTTACAATTTTTCAGGGTGGTCTCTTTTGACCGTTCAAACGTGCTACTTTAACAGCGCACAATGGCATCGGTTAAAGATCCTTTTGCCCATCATCGCTGTATTCTGGCAACATTACTATATCTACATATAGTAATACGGACGACGTTCAGCTCAAAAAACTAAATCAGAATGCGACCCGACTCATAAGGGATGGATATATTAGTATACTAACCTAAGTAGATACAACGCCGTACCAATGTCGTAACTAATATTAAAATACAAAAACGAGATAAACCTGACATCGTCAAATTATCTGCTAGACATTTCCGCGCCCAATATAGCACTAGCATGAAGGATATGTTGGAAGTCGATGTGTCGACGACACGGCACCTTTCAGTGAGAGCGGGAGAGACGAGGAGGGAGAGAGAGATCGAATGATCTTCCAGATGTTCCACGGACCGTGAAAGAAGATTGTTTGAGTGAGTATATTGAGATTAAGTGAGGGAGAGGACACGTAATCGCACAATACAACAGTCTGCAAAATACCACAGAGAACGCACTCGTCCACTCGTGCGTTACCGCAGTGACGGCGAGCACGCAACTGAGGTTCAACGCGCAGCAGCGGCGTCCATTGCAAGACGACGCAACGCGCAATTTGCCGTGCAGAAACCTCCAGCTGGGTCGAGCGACAACAGTGGAGAAGGCATGCGACCCGAACTCGCACTTGTCATGGAACAACAAGCCACGACGGTCGCAAGACTCGAAGAACTCGAGAGGGAAGGCTTGACGCTACCGCCTCCGACGGGAACAACGTTTGGACCGGCAAGAAGGATGGCGTCAAGGGAGGTTGTGCCAGCGAGGCGACCAGCAGCGATGTTTCGGTCGCCGTCCACGAGGATAACAGATGTGAGACCTATGGAGGTCGACGACCCACATGACGTGTTTGATACAGAGTCCCGAGTACGCAACGCGAGTGTAAGGACTTAGTGGCAAGCGCTGTGGTAAGAACAGCACCAGTGCTACCGAGACTTTGCAGTGGCACGTGAGGGACTTCGAGCGGCAGCCGAAGCACGAGACATGCAGTAAGCAGAGGAGACAGCGGAAATTGTTGCAGCGCAAGGACAACTGCAGCAGGTAAAGCACTTCCCGCAAGGAGAAGCAGAGATCCAGCGGCGACAGCGTAATGCAATAACAGCGCAAGGAGAAGCACAAGGCCGTAAAAAAGAACAGTTCCAAGCTCAGCTGCAAGCAGAACGAGAAGCGCTAACCATGCAGCACGAACAGCAGAAACACGCTGTAAAATAAAGAGAGAGGAGTCTATACAAGCACACGCAAGAAGCGCCCAACGAGAAAACTTCCAGCGGCATCGAGAAGCCGAACTGGCTGAATCAGTGAGAGTGGCGGCACAAGCTCACCGCGCACGCAAACTGGCGTTGGCGAAAGAAGCGAAGCGAGTTAAGGAGGAGCAGCACGCACGTGAAGAGCGAATCAACGAGGAGGCCAGACGCGTAAATTAAGAGCACGCGAACGCCGGACGTGCCTGGCAGTACGCCCAGTACAACGCGGACAAATTTGAAAAGCGCGTGCTCGAAGCGGAGGAGCGTGGATACGAGAGAGCGGCAAGCGAGGCGGAACCTCACCTAGCAGCAATGCGTGATGCGGCGTACCAAGAGGCAGTACATCAAGCTAGTGAACAGGCGAGACTGCAGCAAATACCGTCCAATGCACCGAACGGGGGAGGGCATGTAAGTGAAGTGACGCGAGTGCCGCTGGCGAAGGACTTCAAGCTTGACATCCTCGTCTGTACGGGCAAAGAGATGCAAAAGGGTTTGGGCGGTTGATTCAAAAACTGGAGACGCGCGTTCAAAGAATTGCTCGAGATGGCTCAAAACGTGTGTGCGGCTACGCGTGGCCTGAGAAGTTCATGACCAGCAACTTAGGGTAGAATTTGCGCGGAGAAGCCGAGGAGTTTTTCCACGGGCTCAGAGACGAGTGGTGGGACACGGTATCCACACTATCTTATGCAATGGATAAGATGGAATCAGCTTTCTCTCGCTCTTTCACGAGCGCGCAGGTGTCCGAGTTCTTCAACCGACACAAGAACGCCACAGGCGCGTCGGAGAGTCTCGTCATGCACGCGAGCCTGGAGCTGCGTTCGAGTCTACCGATCCAGTACGATCGCAAACGCTCTGACTTTGTGGTGCACGCACTAGAAATTGCCCATAGGGCGCAACGCACGAAGAAAATGAAAGGCGAGCACCGAGAGCAGGAAAGGCCGCGATAGCAGCATCGACATCAACCGGACCGCGCACGGACACCAGGACATGAAACTTATGCAGTACCGTCGGACACATTGCAAGTTTCTGTCCCAGTCGCCCGAAGAGCAAGAACGACAACGAGACGCCACGATGGGCACTGGCCGGACTGGTAGCAGGAAGTCTCATCGACGACGACTGTATCGTCGACTCTGGCGCAAACACACATCTTGTCAAAGACAGCAGCATGTTGTATGATTGGATGGAGTGCGACGAGCCCAACGGCGTGACGCCCCCGCACAAGAGTGCACTGCGCGTGACACGTCGCGGCAAGGAAAACCTGCGAGTTAGCGTGAGCAACGAAATGTTCTGGATTGAACTACGAGATGTGTCCTACGCGCCTACGTTGGCCATAAACTTGATATCAGTCGGGAGGCTGATGTTCCAAGGCTGCTGTCCCGCAAACAAGAACAACCGACACGCGGTGATGATGGAAAACGACGTTGTGATGTACGTTCAAATCAAGCAAAACGTGCTCGTGGTCGATCGAGGTATAGAATATCAAATAGCCAGTGGTCTGCACGACGTACTGATGCATGCAATCCAGGAGCCGGGTCCACCTGAAACCACAGTGCAACGAGCGAGTTTGATGAGCTTTCATCGCAGGGTTATACACCAAAACTGCGACGACGTGGAGCGGCTGGCCGCGAACCCGGCGAACGGACTCGAGCTCACCGACAACGTGCGCAAAAATTGTCTGACGTGCTCAGAGGGCACACAGTCGAAAACGGCGCAGTCGAAGCGGGGCAGTGGCTTCAATTCCCGAATCCACGTGGTTGGTGGGGTCATATGTAGTGACCTCAAAAGGCCCCACCACACCCATGGACAAGAGAAGAAGTCGATATTTAATCAATTTTGTCGACCGCAATTCCAACTATGTGCGCGTGCTCGTCGCCAAGTCATAGGACGAAGCCGCGAAAACGTTCCAGCACTTCATGGTGTGTGTTGAGAACCAGTTCAACGTTCGAGTACACGTGCTGCTGACGGATGGGGGAGGCGAATACCACAACCTCGACCTTTTCTGTCAGCAGACGGGCGTTGGCAGACAAACAACAGAACGCGATTCTCCCGCATCAAATGGAATAGCAGAAAGGATGCACCGGACCATAATGAATATGGTTCGGTGTATGCTATTCGGCTGTGGGCTACCGATCGGATACTGGGGATACTCCGCGGAATACGCGGCGTTCGTGTTAAAACCGGATGCCATCTCGCGCCAACCCGAGCCGCAAATCGCTTTTGGATCTTTTGACGGGGAAGCCGGTAAGCATCGTGGACGTTGTGGTGTTTGGGTCGCCTTGCAAAGTCTATCAGTCCTCCACAAACGCATCCATGGGCAAGCGCGGAGCACCGGGTATCATGGTCGGAAAGAATAAAGATACGAAGGCTTACAAGGTACCGATCCTCGGTAAACAAGTCGTGGTCACCACCCAACATGTGAACCAAATCGAAACGCTCCCTGCTGAGGCGAATAAGCAGCTGAGACAAGTACTCGAGTTAGAAGCTCCTGACGAACTCGAGCAACTGGCGACCGAAAGAGCAATACGTAGGTGACGGGGTTATTCAAGCTGTAATGAGTGCTCAAAAGAACGAGCTGCCACCAAGGCCACATCCAAGCCAACCACAACGGCTCTAGTCCAAACTACAGAACAAGCTGCGATACGAAGTTGAAGTCCGAATCACTCGCGAACCGCACAGCGAAAGCGTCTCAAACACGGACGCAGAGGAAGACGTTTTGATGATGAAGGAGAAATAGCACGACTGCCGCGCACGTCAACTCGATTGAGAACGAAGTCGGCGAAGTAGATGCTGGCTGACGCCACCAAAAAGCCAATGCAAGGCAGATCGAATGCGCCACTCGATCGCAACAGTGCTGTTACGATCGGTGTTGATGTCCGTATTGGGGACGAGGGAGGAGTAGTACAAAAACTTGCCCGACCCAAAGTTGTACAAGACGTCGCTCCCATCGCCAGACTCACACCTCTGGGCTCAAGCGAGGGCTGAGGGGGTCAACTCGCTAGAGTCGAACACGACGTGGGAGGTAGTCAAGCGAGAGAAGCATATGCATGTGCTGCGCAACAAGTGGGTCTTCAGAAGAAGATAAAAGGTAGCGGATCATTGAGCAATACAAAGCAAGACTTGTAGCAGGCGGTGAAGATCAAGTGCTTGGAAGAGACTACAACCTGAAGTTCGCAGCCGTCCTGGATATGACCAGCGGCAAGATCATCGTCGCTGTCGACCGACTCTGGGACGTGCGAGCAAGTCACTTCGATGTCCCGAGCGCCTATCTGAAGGCGTACAAGGAGGAGGAGATCGAGATCTACATGCGCGTTCTCGAAGGGATGACCATCAGTGTAGATCAATTGCGAAGGCTCAACGTGACGGACGCCAGCGATACCTGCTTGCGTCTGATCAAGGGCCTTTACGGACTCAAACAAGCCGGACTCCTGTGCAACCAGCTACTCGATCAGACGCTGAATGACGCGGGATTCGCACAATCAGGCACAGATGCATGAGACTACGTGTAGACAACAAGCCAAGGCACGACATTGGTGGGAGTGTATGCAGACGACTTACTCGCTACTGCGACGAGCGACGCGCTGCTCGATGCGTTCGGCGAGGCGGTACAGAGTTTGGAATTGAAGTGCCTTGGTAGCGTCGAGAACTTTCTGGGCGTGCGCGTCGGCTACGACGATTTAAATGGCTACACGATTGACCAAGAACAGATGATCACCGAATTATTGCACAAGAACCGGCTCGAAAAAGCGAACGCAGTGCGGATACCAGTCGGTGACGAGACTTTCATCGATTCAGAGAGCGCGGACGCGCAGGTACTACCAACGCGCGGTGCAGGTACAGTGAAACGACCAACGACCAAGAGCTTCCAGAGCCTTATCGGAAGCCTCCTCTGGATTGCACGGTGCAGTCGACCAGACATCTTGTTCGCTGTGCACCGCGCGACGCGACGCATTCACGCACCATGAGACTACGACATTAAACTCGCACTCCACATACTAAGGTATCTGGCGAGAGCAATAGGGATGAAGCTACACATGGGAGGAGTGTCAATTTCTAGCAGCGTACAGCTTACCGGCTTCACCGACTCCGACTATGCAGCTAACAAGACTACTCGAATGTCCATCAGTGGCGCGGTCCTGCTCGTTGACACGATGCCAATTTGGTGGCAAGTGAAGCAACAATCTGCGGTAGCACTGTCCACGGCCGAAGCGAACTTCGTTTCTGCCGTCGTGGGTGCCAAAGTGCTGTTGTGAGTAACGAACCTGCTCTAAGAGATGAATGTGAACGTGTCGTTACCTATGAGGATGGTGCCGGACAACCAAGCGACGACAAATCAGATTGAGAAATGAAACAACGTCCAGCGCGCAGAAGCACGTAGACGTGAAGATGAAATTCGTACGTAACACGAGCTCCAAGCGCATTGTGAAGCCCGAGTACTTCGCGACCAGTGAAATAATCGCAGACTTGCTGACCAAGAGTGTGCCGGCGCCGAATGTCGCGGAGCTCCGAGAGATGATGGGATTGAAGTAGATGCGGTGCCGCGGGATGAGTGTTAGAACTCGATGTGTCGACGACACGGCACCTGTCAGTGAGAGCTGGAGCGGCAAGGAGGGAGAGAGAGCGAACGGTCGCCCAGACGTTCCACAGATCGTGAAAGAAGATTGTCTGAGCGAGTATAGTGAGATTAAGTGAGGGAAAGGACACGTAATCGCACAATACAACAGTATGGAAAATACCACAGAGACCGCACCAGTCCACTCGTACATTACCTTCAAACTACAACAGGATATACATCTGTTCATTTGGACGCCTAGTACCGCATGCCTTGGCCATCATGTGGAAGCTGCTTAGAGGCTCCTTGTCACTGGCAAATTTATATTCGCCTCTTTTCGTGTTTGTATATCATTTCATAATGTTCAAATCATCCAAGGTTAGCTTAGAGTCACTTTGGTACTAATTCTGTCATGTCATACGTTTGTTATACGCCGTAGTATATTTATATATGTGATAAAATATGATTTTTCGTGGTAAATTGTTTCTTCTAATCTTGTGGTAAACTTGTTCTTGACAATATTCTAGATAGTTTTCATGTCTCCAGTTACCGAGTACTAGTACCTGTCCCACATCTAGTACTAGTACCAACCAATATTTTTGATTCTAAACAAAAATTCGCCGCACCCACGTTACCTGCTCTCGATAAGCTTTTTCGATCATACATCTCTACAGAGATAGAATGGCACTCGCAACACTTTATTTCTGCAAACATTGGTGTAGCAAGTGTTGAGGATAACAAGGCTACACATGGTAGATACCGTCTTATGTCTTAGTGTGAGATTTTTATATCAAATTGCCCATTTATTCAGATGAACCTCCGCGTGATCATCGAATTGGGCACCTCCAATTATTATCATTAATCAACTATGATCTAAGTACAGTAAACAGGAACACATATGTAAGATGCGCTTTCGATTGATGGCAACTTGTTACTGAATGAGTAAGGCTAAGTTTCTACAGTATGATTAGGAGCCACCATCCAGAGAGGAGAAAGACAACACGATAACATTTGGTAAGAAAGCATGCAAGAAGCTGAAAGGTTTATCAGGACAGGACGTTTATATCAAGCTTAATAAGAATATATATATGAGCGTGTGCTATTTTCTACGTAGATGCAATTTCTTGGTTGTACAACTTGCCAATTACGACACACATTTTCACGGGCAAGTAGTTCATTTATTTGCTCATCAGCAGTTTACGTATCTTTATGCTGAAGCTACCTATTGCAACCACATCATCAATTAGGAGTAATAACATGAATATAGACGAACAAAGTCTGGTAGTGGCGACTTAAGTTACGGATCCCGTTCTATGCTTATCCGTGCGGCAAATTTAGGTGCAAAGGAAGAACTCGGTTACGATTTTGATACATACTAGTCACTTATCAATATGTGTTTTCGCCAATATTGCAACGACAGCTTTCGCTTACGATAGTCGTTATCGTTACAAAAGAAACAAAAATAAATCTAATTCGGACAGGCAGCTAAAAACCCAAGTATGATTTAGTCCTAAGTCAACAGCACGATGTCTAATTTTGATTTTAAGAAATGTTTTTCAATAAGTTTTCTCAACTATGACGAGCTTGAAGCAACCGGTGTGGTAAAGCAGATCGAAGCAATCGGGGGCGATCGTTGGGTGGAGTGATCTCAAACCGCGACAGTTCATTGAGAAGGATCGATTGGCTGTTAAGCTGCGCAATACCAAGACCGAATATCGCAATATCAAGATCGAATACCACGATACCGAGAGTGAATATCGCAATACCGCGATCAAATATCACAGCAGCGGGATCGAATATCAAGTTGCCAAGATCGAGGCAAGATACCAAGATCGGGAACACATAAGGTGTTCAAAGTCGGGAAGATGACCGAAAAATCGGCAGGGATCACGGTCCTAGAGAGTGATCGACGATCAAGTGGATCGACGATCAGGAGATTGACGATTGATCAGAGGATGATCGAACAAGGAGATCTACGACCACTCAAGGAGATCGACGATCGATGACCACTTAAGGAGATCGACGATCGGGGAGATCGACGATCGGTCAAGGAGATCGATGATCTATCATCGGAAGTGGACCACATATGCGAAAGAACGTTCAACGGAATGTAGAGGACACGTGGCAGCATATCCTGGCATATGGACAGGCATATTCGTAGTTTTAGATTTTGGTTGGTTGACATTAAACAGAATTCTATTTGCTTCTAAGTATACGTGTCGACTTCTCTTCCGGGCTGGAATATTGGCCTCCCGACGTCGAGAAAGCCGCGCATACTGAAACCAAGTGATATCTCCAGATAATTGGCTGGGGATCAAGAATTCTAAAGACAACCCCAACTGCGATTGGACGCAGCAAGAACATAAAGGACAAGGCGCAAGATCGCGAGATGACTCAAGTGGTCAGAAGGCTCGCGTATCAAGCATCCACATAGTGGACAAGATGATCTCGTTGAGATTTAGGTGGCTTACATCAAGTAACCTACAAGTATACCCGTGATCGTGTGAAGGTTTCCGCGCGATCACAAACCCCATTCCCAACACGGCCAAGTTTTCTCTCGACACGAGTCCACCGAGAAGAGTGCAGCCCGCCCTACCGACGGGTACACAAGGTGAGGAAGGAAATACAAGGCACGGAAACGGAGTACCCCCTCCGATAGTCGGTCATCTGGGAACCAGTGGAGAGCCGGGATCGCCTCATAAAATGAGTGATCGCCACTCCACCACACCGACATGGCTCTTGTGAAGCTATAACTTCCATGTATAGTCTTCACTTGATTAGTTTAAGGGTTTGTCGATAAAAGTTGGTTTGTTCGAGAAGATACGGTCTCGTGTAAGCCTTGTGGTTTGTCAACTTCCTATTTTTGCAGTAGATAGTGCTTAAGCATTTTTGAATCATCCGTGGACGTAGACCTCTTAATAATTCAACACTACACTGAAAATCATTGAAATACGAACGTGATTCAGAAATACAAGGAAACATATTTTTAGTTTAGTATAATTCTTCGTTCAACTTCTATACGATCTGACTTTCTAAGGAACGTACACGCTATTAGAGCTCATTCGCTTTTAATATGTCTCCGGTGGTACATGAGCATCGTACGAATTTTGGCAAAACCACGATTGATGACATGAGAGATGCGTTAAGATATTAAGTTTCGTTAGCGTGGCGACGGCACGTTGTTCGGTTGTGACCAACGCGATGATACTTTTGTCGAATATTTTATAAATTAAATCAGGTCTATTCTGCGCTAAGAATGCGTCTATTACGTTGAGGTCCAGTCTATTTGTATAATGGGGACGGGTTAAGTTGCTCGTCTCTGGTGGAGATCGGGCTTTGATGAAGCTCTCTTTCTTTTTTTAAGAACGCTTCCGATTGAGTGCTGCCAAAGTAGAATTAATAAAACGAATTTATACAACATTCTTGATTGCCAGTTGTGTGTAGAACAGCGCCAGTATAGCGACTCGCTATTTTCAATCGGTTAAACGTTGTACAAGAACAAGAGCGCTGTGGTGCATCCACTCGACGAATGTTGGATGATTCTGAAAAGAAAAGAATGTAGAAAGTACTCAAAGACCATCACACCACATATTAGCCAAACCTGGAGTATTCTATATTCCAACTGAGCTTTACTCGGGTAAGGGTGCAGCCTTCTCTGATCCAAAGACGAGCGTTAATATCGCGCTGGCTAACGCGATCCGCTTCGACACCTGCAATTTAAGAATAGCTTTGAGAGGTACCGAATATCTCGCGCCATTCTTTATAATAGCACAGTTGTCACTCTCGACAAAATCGAATATTTGCCATACGTATACAACAGATATGGCAATTAAATACGTCAAGATGCAGTGACTGGTGTGAACGTGGCCATATTAGCGCGATCTGTCCAGTTGTCGAAATTGATATAAAATCCCTATAAAAACTGCTCCACCGAAGGTCAGTCGAATGGCCGAAAATGTGCTCTAAATATCTTGCTCCGTTTCCGCCGCCTGTGCCTTCCATACCTTAATTTTAACCCACTTCCGCAAAAATTATAAAAAGTTGGAAAAACTGGAATGTGAATAGATTTAGTTTTTATTACAATTTATTCCATTTGACTATCCAAGTTATATCAGTAGGCTTAGAAATTGCTGTAAGTTTTATTCAAGACGATTTTTTTCAATTAAAGGACTAAAAGCAGTACTTTTAAGTTTAGAAAGTTCTTCAAAAGGAGTACTAATATCAACTTATCTTTGTTTTCAAATTCCATGAAACTGAAATAAAACTAATTGTACTAATTTTCATATACAAATCTTCATAGAGAACAGGCGTCAAAATATATAATAAAACTTTTTATGTACTTTTAAATGTTTTGCAAATTTGTTGCAATTTGAAGATACTTACTGGATTTAATTATTGGATTGGAAAAATCTCTGGTCGCTTCAGATAAACCTCCTTTGACAATTTTAATTTTTGTTGATTTAAACAAAAAAAATTTAAACAAATTAACAATGTTTTAAATAATCTATTTAACGGTGTATTAATTACATATCCTAGTGACGTTTTATTTTACTTTAACGTTTCAACAGCCGTCTAGGCTCTTTCAGTTGCGAATTATGTGAAATGTGCAAAATTGGAGTTAGATCACGACATTCGAAGTGCTGCATATTTCGACATAGCCGCTCAATAGCCGAGCAATGCTACCGTGATCGTACAATACCGGCCGTCCAGCGATTCAAAGGCTGAATTTCTCCGCAAGCTCTTGAAACGACCACCCGTTTTAAATATATATTTGACGGTGACTATCGCCGTAGCAATAGTGATATATTGGTCGTAGCAGTCTCTTTCCAGAAGTAAAAGAACAATGTCATTTTATTCAGGATTTCGTGAGTGCGTCCTATTAAAGCCAAGAAACGGGACAAGGATTAGTTGACTGCGTACCGTCACCCCAAATACTAGAGACCAGCGGAGAAAGCGGTAGCGTTGGCCGACGTCGAGTAACACGGTCAAAACGGTTTGATATAACGTGGTTTCACAAGCAAATAAGAAAAATGTTGTAGAAGATGCATTCCAATCACCATCAATTATGTCCAAGACGTCACCTTTTACTATGTAAAGCTAAGAAGTATACGCTTTCTTCAAGTTGAACTGATCAAAAATTAAAACAGTGCCACCAACGCCTTACGCTTCATAACCCTATCACCTAGTATTTGCTGCTACGAACGTTGATAGTAAACAATCTACCGTTCGGCTTCGCAAATAGGTACAAAAGTCGTAATGGTTATTGTTTAGCGTCGAGACGTACGTAGCTCCATCAACTCGCCGATTTACGCGCACTTTCTACTTGCATGGTTTGTCACCATAATTATATATTTATGCCTAAATACTGCTTCTTGTCATCCTGCATTATGTGTTGCATTTATGCAGTAGTCTTGAACTAATTGCATGACTTGGAGCCAGGTTTGAACCTGTACCCAGCGACAGCTCTGTCGTCCCATACAGTTTGCGCGTATCAATAAGCGGGTGCGTGTCTTAAGCCTCGTTTACTATATGGTGTATTTTGGTTCAGTTCCACGCAATATCGGAAGTTACTAGTACTGTCATGTCGCCGAGTCGTGCAACACGACTGAGCTGAATGTATGCTAGATAGGTCATGACGTCACAGGCTGACGTCACAGTCTGACGTCATTAGGAACATTCTAGAAGGACATAGAATGATAGGCTTAGAGGTAGCACAGGAAGCGAACTAAGGACCTATGTTAATTCAGTTTTCAATTTACTGAGCGAACGACAAGTCTTCACATCTGGTAGCACTTGTTGATCCTCGCCGTCCTCGCCGTCCCGCCGCCGTCCCTGCAGCACCGCCGTTTTCAGCATCACCGTCTTCGCCGTGCTCGCCGTCCCTACTGCACCACCGTCGTCACTCAAGAGCAGTGATCAGGAGAGCTCATTCGTAAGTCCCAATCTTTTTGAGGGCAGAGACCCCTTTTCATTGGCTGTAAATCCTACCGAGTCATTATCACTACTGCTGTTATCGAGATTGAAGTCTTCATGGCTATAATTTCTCGTTTCAGTAATAAGTCAGTTTGGTTAACGGGAGGTCAGTTCTTCGGTTCATGACCCGTCACTCGCGGAAGCAACCCACAAAACTTGACATCAACGACTCGCTGGCCCAGCTGACCGTGAAGAAGCCAGGCGCAGCCGATAAGTGCCGCGCGGATCTGCTGGAATCGATCCACCACACCAGCCGCATTCTTTGCCGCTTCGAGAAACACCTGGATACGTCTCACCGTTCGGACTCGCGCAAAATCATCAAAGCTCGCTTACTCTCGCACGCCAGTGACTTGCTCAGCTTCGAGAGCACTGTAAACCTGCGCATCTCACGCGAAATCGCTAAGCACAGGGTCAAAACTATCCGAGTCCTTTGTGCTGGGCCGCCAGGGTACAAAACCGTACCCGTAAGCCAACTACCGACCGTCAAGTCGAAAAACTCCTTGAAACCCGGACCAAAGGTTGTCAAGTGAAGCACCCAAGAGCCAAAAAAGACCCCAGCTCAACCACCTAGAGTTAACTAATCGTTAATGTCATTTAATAACTGTATTAGTTCAACAATGTCCACCCTGATGACTTCCGATCAGCATGCATAATTGCTGCACTCTATGGTTGCAACTATGGAAAACAAGCGCAATTACTCGAGCAATTTCAAAAGTCAAAACAGCTTTCGGAAATCAAGCTAGAGGATGTGAAACTTCTGACATATGGGGGTAGGTTGGATGAATCATTCAACTCTACAAGGAGCAAGTGGAACAATACTTCTTTGCAAGAAGAGTGGACTGGAAGAGTCTAGAGCTTTCTCAAAGAATACTCGCTGTCTTAGGCGGGACACTGAAGCAAGGAGCCACTCAGTGGTATGTGATGCAAAAACAGTATGTCACAAATGTGAACGACTTCTTCAGCAAAGTCGAACGTGAATTTGTTCGGGCTGATTCGCGAGAGCGTCTGCGCGAGGATATGAACAAAATGAAAGAGCGCGATTGCGAAGATATCCCTGATTATGTGTGCAAGTTTCTCCACGTAGTCACTCAAGCTCGAGGGATGAGCGAGATGGACCAGATCATGTACTTTCTCCGTGGACTGACGGGTCGCACGCGGGAAGAAGTTCAGTACCGTCGCTGTACAACACTTTCCGAAGCTATTACAGTTGCGTTGGACTTCGACCGTTCCCATCCGCAGAGACATTCTCGAGAAATTTCGCACGATAGACCGCGGTACAGGTCATACGAAAACAGTCGTCGATATCGATCGAACGATGGTCCGGAGTCAATGTACATCAGCTACGTGCAAATTCCGTCTCGTGACGAATGTCGCCGCCGTAATTTGTGCTTTAAGTGCGGAAGTCCGAATCGTCGCTCCGCCCACTTTTGTCATCGCCAGCCACGTAATGATCGAGGTAACAATCGTTTAGACTGGAATTATCAGCAAAATGTAAGTCGTCAGCATGTCAACAATGTGGACAGCCGTGAGGACGAGCAAGAATCAATTGTTTACGACCGTGTCACTATCAATGCCGTGGAGGTCCAAGAGAAGACAGAAGTCGAACCTATTGGCTTTAAATCAAGCAGCTTTGGATCGGACATGCCAGTGCAGGGTCGACTACTAGTGCGTGATGGTGTCATTGAAAACAAATCCGTCAAGATTTTGATCGACTCAGGTGCGTCCACAAATCTGATCAAACCTGATCTGGCCTCCAAAATATTAAGCGCACAAAAGGTACAAACGCGTCGTTTTGACGGAACGTGGACATCGAGTCATCCTACGAAGAGAGTGGAAGATACCGTTCGCATCGACGGTATGGAGTTACCAAGGATGCAGTTCATGGAATGGGACCTACCGGATACGCATGACTTAATATTTGGTCAACCATGGTTGACCAAGTACAACCCACGGATAGATTGGCGATCGCAACATATTGAAGTTGAAGCCCACACGAAGTTCGAAGACTTGGTAGTCCTACCTTCCAAGAGAAGCTGAACAGTGGAGCATATGAGGAGATTTATCAGCTGAAGGTTACCAACGTCGAACCATCAGAAATATCGCAGGAGTTGAAACCAGTTCTGGACGAGTACAAGGACGTATTTCCAGAACAACTTCCGAATGAAATGCCTCCAAAGCGATCAGTGAACTTCGAACTGCAAATAAAGCCTGATGCGGTGCCGAGCGCCCGTGCTCCCTTCCGTCTTCCGAAGGTTGAGCAAGACGCACTGCAGCAATTCGTTGAAGAGAATATACGAAAAGGATGGATAGAAGTATCCAACTCGCCATGGGTCTCCAATATTTTTGGAATCCCAAAGAAAGATCCCACGACCGGAAAGTTCCCAAAACGCGCCGAATGTCTCCGAAGCGGAAATTCGAAGATTTCCATTCGCTGGGTAATTGAATACCGCTATGTGAATAGCATGTCAGTCGTGGCAAAAATTCCTTTGCCATCAATCGAAGAACTATTCGACCGCATGGTTGGATGCAAGTATGTTACGCTTCTCGATCTTGCTCAAGGGTACCATCAAATGGTAGTTTTGCCATCAAGTCGACCCTATACGGCTTTCAGAACCCACAAAGAAACGTATCAATGGTGTGTAGCACCAATGGGGTTATCAGGAATGCCTGGGGTTTGGTCAAGTCTTATGCGAACGTTGTTCGATAAGCTAGGCACCTTCGTTGTCGTGTATCTGGACAACATATGCATCTTCTCCCATACAATGGAGGACCACGTCGGCCACGTTCGTGCAGTATGCGAAGTGTTGCGCAAGGAGAAGCTTTACGCTCGACTCTACAAATGTGCGTTTGGTCGCAAAGAAATCACATTCTTAGGCATATGGTTTCCGCCGCTGGTCTACGCGCTGACCCAAAGAAACAGATTCTATCGCAACGTTCCAAACACTGTCCTGTCGCAAGGAGTTGCTGAGTTTTCTGGGACTAGCTGGGTATTACCGACGATTCGTCTGCAATTTTGCACGACTATCGCGTCCTCTTCGAGAGTTAACCAAACAAGATACTCAATGGAACTGGGGGGACGATCAGCAACATGCGTTTAACGCATTGAAGCTCGCACTTCAGCAGTCACCGACTCTGAAATTGCCTGACTTTACTTACCCTTTCCAACGGATGCTTCTGGGTTTTGGATGGGTGGTGTTCTTTTGCAACGTATCATCGGCAACGACCACGCCATTGCGTTTTATTCGAAACATCTGGGCCCACATGAATTAAAATGGCCAGCTTACGAGAAAGAGCTGTTAGCTATCAAGACTGCGCTCGAAAAATGGCGTCCCTATGTCCACGGAAGACACTTTTCAGTCTATACTGACAATTCCGCGTGCAAGTGGATGCTCCTCCATCCCAAGGTGTCTCCAAAGATGGCTCGTATGTTAACGTTCTTTCCAGTTTGACTTTGTCTTACATCATGTCAAGGGATGGTTAAATGTGGTGTCTGACGCATTATCTCGTCCAACCGTGTCTGGAGAGCATTCTCACGACTCCGAGGTGCCTACGGACCATGTTCTCGATACGTCGCGCGTCGTACATGAGTTTGCAGATGACTGTAAGAACGCTTCACTCTTTTGGATACGCACATAGTTCACGCTGCGTTCATTCAGTACATTCCGCTGGATGTCTCCCAACTCTTACTCGACGATGTGCAAGTGCGGGGGGAGAGTCGTCCGATAGGAGTCGCTCAAGAGCAAATCCACAACGCCAAGTTTCATGTTGTGCGCGCCCATATCAACGAAGAAGTGCGTAAAGCGATTCAGCAGGGATACAGCAAAGATACGTTTTTCAAACATATCTGGAAAACCAAGCAGCCGAAAAAAAACTTCCAATCGACAAAGGACTCATATATCTGAAGCAAGATGATGCAATGCAGCAAATATGCATTTCAGACATACCGGAAATAAAGACGAAGATTCTATACGAGTTTCATGATGCAGCCACAGCAGCACATATAGGAGTTTGCAGAACTTACATGAAGTTGAAGCAATGGTACTACTGGCCGAAGATACTGGAGACGGTGCACAAGTACGTCGAGACATGTGAAAAATGCGCTCGATGGAAGTCAAACAGCCAGCGAAAGAAGGGATTAATGATAATGCTGGAAAGTAGTGTCAATGGACTTCATTACTGGACTACCCGGAAGGGTACGATGCTATCTGCGTCATCGTAGACAAGTTGTCGAAGAGACCAATCTATGCGCCAACGTGTACGACTGCAGATTCTAAAGACACCGCCAAGTTATTTTTCGGTGCCGTAGTCCGACATCATGGACTGCCGAAGGTTATCATCAGCGATCGGGATCCGAAGTTCACGACACACTTTTGGAAATCTCTAATGACCATAATGGGTGTCAAGCTAAGCATGACGATCGCTCATAGAGCGCAAGCGGATGGACAAACAGAACGCCAAAACTTGGTGTTAGAAGACTCTTTACGCTGCCTAGTATCTTACAGTGGAGAAAATTGGGCCAAGTTACTTAGTACGGTAGAATACGCGCACGCCATTTCAGTAAACGCGTCTACTAAGCTCACCCCGTTTGACATTGATACCAGAAGAAAATTATCCAATCTGATTGCTCACGAATACAAAGACTACGATGGTATGGATCCACAACCCATCTCAGAGTTCACCTCAAAGTTTGCCAAGGATCGCCAAGACCTAGTGCGTAAGGCACGCGAAAATCTAGAACAAGCCCAGGATAGACAGAAGAAGTGCTACGACTCGAAAAGAACAAGCCTCACCTTTAGTGTCGGTGACTTAGTTCTGCTGAATACCAAGAACCTTCCACTCAAAACAGTCAACGCTCACATTGAGTTAAAAAAAGCCAAGCTCACAGCAAAGAAAGTTGGACCGTTTGAGATAATCTCGATGATCAACCCGAATGTAGCTAAACTGAAGATACCGCGAAACATGAAGAGACTGCATCCATCGTATAACGTCGACCTACTCTATACATATACGCCGAATGCGTCCGAGTTCGCTGGACGAACGATTCCGAAGGCATCACCAATCATCCTAGAGGCAGATACTCGGAAGGAACTACACATTGTGTAAAATTGATTTGTCTTCGTCAACGCAGCCGCCAAGTGGAATGGCTAGTAAAATGGCACAGTCTCCAAGTGGAATGGCTAGTAAAATGGCACAGTCTCCCGGAGTGTGATAGTACATGGGAGTGCGAGAAAGCTATCCGCCACGTTTCGCATTGGCAGCGACTAGTACAGGCCTTTCGAGACCGCCAACGCGAAGTCAAGTCCGGGGAGATGTCATGCCGCCGAGTCGTGCAACCCGACTGAGCTGAATGTATGCTGGATAGGTCATGACGTCACAGTCTGACGTCACAGTCTGACGTCATTAGGAACATTCTAGAAGGACATAGAATGATAGGCTTAGAGGTAGCACAGGGTAGCGAACTAAGGACCTATGTTAATTCAGTTTTCAATTTACTAAGCAAACGACAAGTCTTCACAAGTACTAGATGTGGAAAAGGTACTAATTTTGGCAAATTGCGCTAGCTGATGTACTAGTACTGGGAAAACCACCCATATGTTAAATGTTCCGCAATATTTAATATAAATTTATTAATTTTACCATTTAGTGAATCATGTTTTAAATTTATGGATCGATATATATGTATTTACTCATTCTACAATAATCTTGGCAGACGGACAAACGTAAGCTTTATTATTCCATACTTTTTTTAATTGAGGACAATCGAAAATGTCTTAGCAAAAGCAGTTTATAAGTGAAAAGTATCTGACGACTTTATGTTTCAACAAAAAACAATTTTCTAGCGATAACATGGCAATGTATTAAATCTGCATTCCGTTGGCTTTTCGTATAGGGTGCACACTGATTATTGCCGACAAGTCTTTTATACATCATAAAACTCCAAATTATCGATCCTATAACACTACAACATTATATATTATGATAGCAGCCACTACTTGGGGTTCAAATATTTCTTGGTCTTATCTGCAATATCCTCTACAGCTATGAAGCACCTACCTCTTCGTCGACACTTTGCCTGTAAATCGGGTAAATTGTCTCTTGAACACTAACACTTTTGCCTATCATAACAAAGTTATTGACGTTCATATCATCAACGTCAATAACTTTCCTTGTTGGTGCTAGCATAGTGATAGGACTTCGGTTTGCTTCTATATTCCTACTATTTCTGCTTAGTTACACTAGCGTACCGTACAACGCCGCTAGGGCCTGACAGCACCGATTTGTTTTTTAGTCATATCCAGAGTATTAACCTTAGTATCTAAGTCACTATCCAATTTATTTCGCAGCCCGTTGACGCCTCGGTCTGCTGGCAGAGGAAAAACGAACATCCTTACTGCATACATGTAGCTTATAGTCGTATGAGCAAGTACATATTGAGTACTATGACCAAAACATTTCCTGGACAAGTCACAAAACATGAACATTTTTTGTCGGGCTGGGACACGTTCTGGACATAGTTGTCTTGTGTCCAGAACGTGTTCTAAAATAGTCGTTAGGGTGGGTGCAATAGGTACAGTAGAGTATCGTTGATGATGTTGTTGCACATAGTGTAAATACAAGATCTTTTGCTAATTATATGCAGAAGCTATGACGCCAACACTATCAGAATAAAGGTGCCGTCCAAATTAATGTTGCTCCGTATAAGGATGTCTGCCTGTGCGCTACAATGCAGAAGTTATTGACTCAACTAAACTTTAGACGACGCAACCTGAGAGCATAACTTTTTCGTCAACATGTCAAGTCCGTCCGGTTGTCATCTCTCTACCAAAAAGTTCCGCGAGCGCGAACATTTTATTCTGTTTTAAGTATGGAGCTATATAGTACTCAATTCGTAATCGCACACCAATATCTGATAAATCACACAGTTGTCTTGATAAGGATGCAGCTATGAGGCATATATTTATGACCACTATCGTGGAAATTAACGTCAGAGTCGTTGCTACGGTTCAGCTATGGTTGTTTGCTGTTCTAGGCTCAAAAACCGCAATTATAATTAATTTTAGACTTGTCATATGCAAATTGAAAAAAGATGACGAATGCATTCCTAATTCTTCAATCTCCTAAGTAAACCACGGATATTGCATGCGCATTCCCTGGATTGTGTCGAGCTAGTAAATTAAATTTTTAGGTCTCGGCCTCCTATGATACGGACAGCATCCTGCCACATATTGCTATTACCTATTGAAGAACGTGTTACAAGTGAACATCGCCATATTCTTATATTGCAGATAACAAGTCGAGGTCGCAAGCTCTAGCTTTGGACAAGTATGTCCCCGAACAAAGGATGATAACATTATGTGAGAGAGCGACAATCACTTGGTCGCCTGAACAATGTTTATGGCGGCAAGCTCAACACGGTCATGTGACCACTGGCCTTTAATGATAACAAAAGTTAATTCTCGTTTTTATTTTTGCGTAAATCATTTCAGCTAAAACACGAGTTCAAAAGAGAAGCATGGCAACCGTAAAGCTGAACACATGCCGGACTTAAAGAGGGCTTTGGAGGTAGTGTGTTGTAAAGTAACGGATCCGAAGCAACACCATGAATTTTCGTGCTGGCCTGTTTCAACGAAAGTATTTCAAAAATGAATGGAGAACAGACACACAACCGTTTTTGACGCGTGGGTGCTAGCAATGTTTACTCTAGATAAACGTGATGCAGATTGCTGACTCATGGAGAGGTGGAATAAGCTGTGGCTTCGATACACAAGTATACACAGGAGAAGATAATCGAAATCAATACTTATCTGCGGAAAAGATCCTGAAACAAATGAGCAAGTCTTATTGGAATGAAGGGAACTCGAAATACGCATTCGCCTATTTGAAGTCTTGATAGCCGTTAGGAAACTGTAGTCAAATTTGTACAAAGAAATAGTGTTGATGAATGAATCGCTGATGGCCTCAAGCCTACTATGTATGCACAATTCATATGAGGAAGGTGGATCTGACCGGAAGGTGCGCTTGATCAAGTCTTTGGCAAAAATTTGAAACGCACACACCTCACAGTCTCTGCTCAAAAGCTACAGATGCTGAAGAGTAATTGCGCACCAATGGATTAAAAGAAGATAAACAAACCTTCTCTGATTCAATTCGTGAGCGTGACGCATGTAGAGAGATCGCTTAACGAGGCCACATTTGTCGAACGCATAATGAACAACAGCTACTTTATCGAAGGAGATTTTTTGGCAAGGACGAGCACCACTCACCTAATATTTTCCCTCTATAGTGATGCCTTTACACGTATAAATTTGAACACAAGGAATAACGCAAACTACATAAACGATCGAGGATGTGACTAATATGACACAAGTGCCTAAAGAGCACATCCAATAACCAGTCATTCTTTTGATGAAGATGTGGTAACAATTTATATTGATGATAAGAAGAGAATACAAAAAAGTGGACAGTATGTCGTAAAATGATTGATTGGGCGTCTCGTGCGACGACAAAACAACATTTTGCAATTTCTTAAGTGTAAGCGATGGAAGCAGTGGAGACCGTCGTAACCATACTTATAGCGGTTGTAACGTCAGGACTGCTTTCAAGTAATGTTGAATAGGGCGACTGGGCAATTACCTATCTAATCAAAAATTCTTGCACGCTAGACAAGGTGGAAAAGTTTAAGGGATAATGACCTAAAGTCATCAACACATTAACTTCCAAACGTTCCTTTTACAAAAAGGCACGTATATCTTCAAAAACGGTCATCAATTTGACGCTTGTTTTGATAAAGATATTATAGATGTTATCAAGGGTATAAATTTAGATGCATATGTAGCGTGTTGTATAATTGTCAATTGATACTGCAAGTTGTGAGTTGCACGGTGGTGAGTGATACTGTGGTACTAATCTTACGTTCTACAACAAATATAGTTTTTTTAGATTCTCACTACGTGTTAGAAACATGGTGATCCGAAATAATATTTGACAACAGCAATCATGCTTGGACGAACAAGCTCTTTTCGAGCTGGGAAGGGGTGAATCCATTATAGTGCATGCCATCCGTGCTGCCAACCATGACACAAGATAACATGTCTGCACGATACACTAGATTGAGGATATCATATGGGACCCAACAAAGTTTCGTATTACAACGCAAGGGAGTCGTTCTCCATCCTACGTGACAGAAAAATCGCCCACTAAAGTAGCGTCACCCAAAGCACATTCATTTTCAGCACAGATCAAAACGAGACCATGATAAAAGCGCCTACTATGCTTGTATTTTAGGACCACAAATACTAATTATGCACACGATCATTGGTATGGGCGTAGTGACTATCAGAACCTACGCAAAAGACACTTATAGTAATGGACACAGGAGGTACTAGGATCATGAGATGGAACGCATTTCTTTCCCAATTTTTCATTACAGACTCAGCTACGTTACACCTTGTCGATCTTCAATTTCGTTTATTCTTGTATATATAACCTTCTTACGAGTATCTTGTATTCGAAAACTAAGTGGAATTACTCTACCCTTTTTTCTGGTCAATTCGCGGATACTTCTGAAACAAGCGTTTTACTGAACTGCTTGATTTTCTTGGGTTTGTGGCACGCGTAAGAATGACTACGAATGTTCTGCAATATTAGTCTCGTGATCAATGTCTCTACGGAGTGCCGTCTGTATAAATCAAAGGAAAAATATAACAATGCCCCAGATTAGGGATGTTAGGTAAAAAGCCCCGTGACTTATTAACAGTTTTAACACTTTTTACCAAGTTGTTAACGTTATTCCTACGTTATTACCACGTTATTACCAGCTTTAATAAGTTCACCTGTTTTTAACCTTTTTAACAGTTATTATCTACTCAACCAGTTTTTTAACAGTTTTTATTATAGGTCCACAACAGGCTCTCTCTATGTAGAGTGGCCCGGCCGATTGAAAAAACATCAAATGTGATGAAAATACCGTGCCGGAGGGGTCTTGCTAATCACTATGCAGAATGAAGAGATCTGCATACACAATGCACGCTTCGAAGCAGTAGTTGGTAGGGACCTGTCATATCAGCAAAAGTTTGAAAACTGTCTTCGCGGACAGTGTTTTCCTCGTCGGTAACATCTTCTAGCGCATCGAACTCACTACCATCGTGCAAGTCACCAGAGAAGAAGTCCGAGGCAGTCGACGCGTCTGGAAATAACGAGCTTGCAGTTAAACCGTGGTTAGTCAGTCTTACTATTATCTCCCTTATACTGCAAATATATGCTTACCGAGTAGTATCTGCTTCCAGCACATTCACTTCTCCGTCCTCCAGAAAATCAATTGAAACCGGCACCAACAGATCAGGTGAAAGCACCAGATTTTGATACGCTACCTTGAGTTGGTCATTTGAACGGGCGTGGTAGAACATTTTGATTCGCTCTGTCTTCTCATATTTTGAAATGCCGAGGCCATTCCTGCTCTTGTTGTGCGTTGCAGCAATCGAGGACCATGAACTTTCGCACCCTGCACTATGCGGGCAATAGCTCGTCACCGCAAGTGCCAAGTTCGCAAGCTCCGGGGCATCGGACTTTAGATCGCCCCAGAAGAGGTCTTGCATTTTAACAATGTACGAAGGCCATACCGCTTCGTCCTCGGCGACGAAAATCCCCTCGGTAACAAAAAAACATATTTAGCCAAGGGAGTAAAAAGAATTGAATACACACTTACCCTTTCGTGTGTATTTAACCCATTGCTCGCAAAAGGAGTCCACGCTACTTTCAGGAAAGAGACGCTTGAACAGTTTCACCCCCAAAACGCGTGCACTCCGCATCTCTGCTGGCGACATTCCCGATCCACAAAGACGGTAGTCGAGGACCCAGCACACAATGTGGTGATCCTCAATCCATGTCTTCCACATTTGCGGAAATCCTCGAGGAGCGTGTCTCGCTCTGCAGCCGGCAGCTTTGCGTTATTGCTGATCTGCAGGAAGAGCCAATTCCAAGAAGCAAGGATCTGACCGGAGGACACAACGTCGGTCTCACTCAAGGATTGGATGAAATGGACTGGACGCATAAAATCATCCAGTACGGGAAAACTATCCTGGCACGCAGGTGACGTGGAGGGTAGCAGGTCAGGGTAGCGAACTTGGGTAACCTTAGGATAAAAAAAAATGTGGTAATTTGCTAAGCAATCCGTTCCAAATTAGTTCTAAGATGCGCAACAAGCAGGTTCTCACCTAAATAGCAGTTTCCAGACCGCGAATCTGCCTTATGGTGATGCCAAAGGAGATCCAATGGGTTTCAGTTGGCGCCCATACCGAAATGCGGTCCATCTTTGCCTCCTTTGCAATAATATCACGGACTGCAGTCGAAACTCGAATTTTGCGAGCAATCGTCATGGCCTGCTGCAATACGTCCTAAAACTTCGGGACCTTCAAAACTGCTTTAGTCAGAAGGTTTGACTGATGAGCTAGACACGGACCAATAAGAAGCGTTGGCCATCTTCTAAAGTAAAACAAAACGCATTTTATAACAATTAAATTAATATAAATATTAATTTATTCAATAATTAATTTCTTACTCTTGTGCAACGCGGCGAAACTTCCGGTAAAGTCCGCCACTTTCTGTAGTGATGCCATGGGGTATGGCTTCAAACTTCTCGTTTAAAAGCTCGACTGCAGCTTCGTAGCCTTTGTAACACTTCAATACCAGTCTGGGTGACCGATGATGCATAAAGCGAGAGAAGGTGATTCTTGCGTTTGTCATCAACCGCGACCCAGGCGCAACATCTGGAAACATTACAGTTAGCTTCTACAAATTCAAGTTATTCAATACAAAGCATTTTCTTACTCTTGGTTAGTTACATTCTTCCAGCAGTCAGAAATCATTGTGATGAATGACGCTTTCTTAAGAATCGAAGTGATTCGAGTGGTCGTAGTCGTGTCCAGTTCGTTGAGAAGGGGACCGGGAATATGCTGTCGATTTGGAGGGCTGTATGATGGCCGAAATGCCTTCGAAAAATCTTGGAAGAACCGGCTCCTGGCGAATGCAAACGGGATGTTGCCCGTTACCAGCACCAGCCTGAGCAGATTGTTGGCTTTAGCAACCTCTCGGATCGAGAGAGAGCGAGTCTCAAAAGGAACGTCTAACATGCCCCTGGCACGCTGGCGTTTCTGCTGTGAAGTGCGTGCGGAGAGGCTTTCGGCAGAGATCCCATCTTTCGACTCATCCCCGGCCCGAGAACCTCGCTTTCTTTCTAACCGGTTGCTGACGAGGTTCTCAGCCTTAGATTTCGTCTCATTCGGAGCATCTATGCACGACTGTGTAACACCGTCAGCCGATATCTCGCAAACAAGTAGCAGTATAACGCAGAATACCTGTGCAATGTGAACCTCCATGCCATCTGCCTGTGGTTGCAAACCAAGTGAATAGTAGTTGCACTTGGCTTTAGCTTTGCCATCAGACATCAGCCATTTTCACCTTTTCGCAGAACTCCTACAACGGAAGATAAGGCCGTCCGGAGGTGGGCATACTGAACCTGCAAATCGCAAAGAATGTGTTAATAATTATTGACATTATAGAGAAGGCATGTATGGAGAGTCTGGCTGTAATAGTACGCCTTGAGTACTGATTGCATTGATAGAAGTAGATAATTTCCTACCTGATGCCAACTCTCCTTTTGGTTTTGTGCTAGATGGCGACGGGCAGTGGGGTAGTTGCGTTGCAGCCACCCATTTTTAATTTTTATGGTAATTACTGGTAATGGATAAAAATTGTTGGTAAAAATTCTCTTGAAAATGAGCCATGTTTTTAACGTTATTAGTGCTAATAAAAAAGTTTAATGTTATTAACAGGGACATTTTACCTAACATCCCTACCCCAGATAACTGAAAAATAAAAATACTTCACGTCCCTAGTATACTCATGTTAACGTGGTACACATAAATATTCACATTTCCAGTCATTTCTCATTGGTAATTTTACGGCCAAGCTCGACCGTCTCTCTATAGGAGCAGCCATGGAGGGGATACTGTGCGCGCGGACGGCACAGGAAGATGTGAATGCGTGTTCCTATCATCGTCCGCGGACGTAATTACAGACTGTCTGTGCTGATGTTGTTGTTATTGATGTAATTGTTTGTAATTGTGGTTATTTTTTCGAATGTTATTATTGTTATAGCTGTTTCAGTTGCTGCCGTTTTTATTTCTACTGCTGATGCTGCAGCTACCGCTGACGCTGCTGTTGTCGTTGCAGTAGGTGCTCGCTTGCTTTTGTTGGTAGTGCTGCTTGCGTTGAAATTATTGTTGCGTTTTAGGCTGTTTTTTGTAGAGTTAGTTGCTGCTTCTTCTGCTTCTGCCGCTGCTACTGCTGATGCTGATGTGGTTGATGTGGCTTTTTTGTAGGAACGCATTTCCCTACCGGCTCATTAGCTAATTTTGTAGACAATATTTAATCGTATCAATAGACGGCATCATATCTATCCTATCTGTTTGGCTCTTATTCGTAAAATTCCATACATTCAGACTTCTTTGTCTGTAGGCATATTGCTAGAGGAAAACGTGTGACGATGCTTCAAGTATGTCTACCGAAGATTTTTGTTTGTCGTTATATTAAACGAAAACGTGCTTATATATTTTTCGTCCAGATATTGTGGTTTGGCATTTCATGTATATATATCATGTCAATCTCATTTACACGGGGTTGGATTAGATGGTGCCTTCTCAGTTTGCCGTGTGGACAAAGCTGTGTAGAATACGGAGGTGACATTTAAGGCATTGTGTGAAACCGGACATATAGTCGTATCAGTACTGATGGAGACGTGTAAGTGCTGATGTACGAACCCAGGTCGTCACTACTTCTCGTAGCTTGTAGCCATACAATTAATTTCTCACAGGCCGTCTGGACTATAAGCGCTCAGCGCTTCAATGAGGCTCGTCGAGTACTCTTCAGGTCCTGACGAGGCGGTAAGTGTCGCATATTTTTTAGACGATCAACACAAAGCTGCCCTGATGACCTCCGGAAGCAAGAAAGTGTATGAGTCGCCTGCAAAGGCGCTCATATCTCCGACCACTAAGTGTGTGCGTCATGATGAATCGACGACGACACAAGATGATAATGTCATAACGCCGACTGCTAGAACAGAGAGACGCGTCATCGACAAGTCATGCGGATTCTCCTCACGCATCTAATCCGCAGGATGACTCTGCATTACTGGTGCACTGAATGAATCTACTCCCTTGCCGTCACTATTGGATGATGAAGACAGTGAGTGTATATGGTTCGCGGATGTATCGATTGATCGCATCTCGATACCAGACGCTCCTGTAAACGACTCTAGAGAAGTCTCGTGTAGTTTACAGGCTAGCAACATGAAGATTGAGTACGTTGAGTCACGTACTAGT